>JAOWBN010213028.1:0-13782 GCA_028565015.1 Pinguicula moranensis
AAGGTACTTATTTCGCAAATCGAGGTGATTATAAGCACAAGTATAAGTATAAGGACCCTGCGCAAAACACCCCCAAAATTTGAGTATTTGACATACCACAACAAAATATTTTTATTTATTTAAATCGAGATGGAGTGCCTAAAATTATTTGAAGTGAATTATTGCCCAATTATTATTGATGAATTACTGCCTAAATTTAGACTATCCAAGAAAATGCCTAAGATTTAAACTGACCATCCATCCCAAGTCTATTTTTTTCGACTTGTATCACGATTTACGCATAAAAAAGTTATCGGCCTTTTACTAATCATTTTTTGTTGTTGTTGCACGAGTTGCTAACATTAAAATAAATACATGTAACAGAGGTAAATTTATGGCATAAGTATAAAAAAAAAGTTTATTTTTTTTGGTATGTTTAATTATGGCATCACCGAAAGGTTAATTGATGCTTGTTGGTAAAGGAAATCCATCTTTTACTGAATTGAATAATACTAAACTCTAATTACACTGTTTCCTAAATTAAAGTATCTCTCATTGATCCATAATGATCTCTAAAAATCTTAACTAAAATAACCTTTTACCAACAGTAAAATTCTTTCCTAATTATCAAAGATATTTATAATCAATATCTTTCTAACACTCCTGCTCAAATTAATACTACATATTTTAGTAGTCTCAATTTGCCAAATGAATGAGTAGTGATGGTCGTTTTTTCATGCTCCTTTCGGAAACACCTTCCAGCTCCTATGGAGATCTTAATCTATTCCCAAGGACAACTGTCTTTTTCTATTATGCTCCAGTTGGACTTTTTCTTCAGGAACGACTTCTAGGAAATACCAAAAAAGTTCCCTGATATAACCAAACTTATCTTTTTGATCTGTTTGCACAACTTGGACATCTCTCCATTGTTAGTGCAATCAAGTTTTAACATCATATCAGTGAAAAATCATTTATCTATAGGTTTAATGCTTCTTTACAGCTATGAGAAATTCATCATCTCTTGCAAGCATTTTTTCCTCCACAATGCACAATGAAGAATCCATCCATTGCACATAATGGTCTTCAATTCGACGAACCAGAGTCAACTCAAGAAAGCAGGAACCAATCAAGCACCATTTTTGCCTTTTTTTTTCATTGTTGAAATAGAAAGCTTGAAATTCGTTTCCTTCAATGGATATTTTTATTTTCGAGACTCCATACAATTTGGAGTCAAGCAAATCTCCTGCTAATTGACTTTTATCTTTCCACCCCGAACTCAGCTTCAACACCGGAGTCGTTCTAGCCTCTTTGACATAACCAACAGTCGAATGGAGCTAATGCCGACCCTTCTGCCTTCTGTAGGAAAATAAAGGTCTTTGGCCAAGCTTTCTCCCTTAATTTCAAGAACATCGCCCATGAGGTCACTGTGACCCGCTATGAATTTGGTAGCCAAAGTGCATCACAACATCTGCTCCAAGTTCCAGGGGTCAAGATAGTATGGGAGACATGATGTTGCTGTCCACTAGTAAGATAACACTATTAGCATGCACTATTTCTGCTATTTGACGAATATCAGAAATCTGTTGTCTGGGGTTTTTTAGACTCTCCAGCTAGACAAGATTATTCCATGTACCTATTGGATGCTACTTCTTCAACATTTGTTGTATCAACACGCTTGACTACAATTCCAGCTTTTGGAATTACTTGAGACAACAAACGATCAGAACCAACCATACATGTCATCACAAGCAACAATCTCCTCACCTGCTCCTCATGAATCACACACTTGATCTTCTTCTCGCACGGACTCTCATTTTCGGAGGAATCCGTAGCATACGGTCATCACAGATGATTCAGATCCTCCTCATTGGCTCTTTAGGACTTCTTCGCTTTCGAATTGGATTTTCTTTGCTCGAAAGAACTGGATTTTGAGGACCCAACATTTTAACAGACTTCAAATTACTTCAATCTCCCTTAAATAGAGTACCCAGGAAGAAGTTGTGATCTCCAAAACAGACGACACATGAAAAATCCTTCTGGGCCTCAAAGAAAGAAAGGTTATTCTGCTGAGTCCGTCATGATCAGCATTCGTCCTAGCTTCACTAGAATCTGTCTCTCCCTGAAGATGGAGATGGGGCTAACTAAACTTTACCGGAATCACGAACTGCCATCATGAAATCCTGGCAACCACGACCGTGGATCCGAGTTTTCGTGTTTTAATGGAAAAGCCAGTGGAGTTAACCAGCTATGATATCTTCTCATCCAGCGTCAATCGCGATACCAGATCTTGTAGTGGCTGGTGAATTGGCAGCGCCGTTTGGCAGAACGTGGCTCGACAGTAATTGAGTGGCAAATCTGTGTCTGCCAATTGGATAATCAAAACCTGCACGATCGACTTTGCCACCGATTTAGAATACCTTCGGGTTACGGTTAACTATCAGGACCATGGGGGCTTTTGTTCATATGAGAATGAGCTTCGTGATGATGTCTCCGATTTTGCCATGGTCCATGAAAATTGTCGGTAATTGGCCAACAAAGTTGCATCTGGCGCTAGGGTATCCAGATCTGCCGCGACGTTTTTGCCGGCAATGATAACATCCGTCAACAATTAGCCATCACAACCATTGGACTTTTGTTCTTCCTTGAAGGGGCTTCACGCTGGTGTCCGCAATTTCAAAAAAACACCTCGAGAAATCAATGGTGATCGCAACGCAAAGTGACAGCAAAAAGAGATTTTGGATTTGGGGAATTTCACCATGTTTTTCATTTTTTTTTCTTTGGTAGGAAGGATTTATAAACAAAACAATTGACTAGAAGAAAAAAAAACTAAAGAAATATACTTTGAAGGAGGCCGCCGGCGACAGCGGAAGCTTTTTCTCTAATTTATAGGGTTTACATTACATTGTTTCCTAAATTAAAGGATCTCTCATTGATCCATAATGATCTCTAAAAATCTTAACAAAAATAACCTCCTACCAACAATTAAATTCTTTCATAATTATCAAAGATATTTCTAATTAATATCTTTAATAATATCTTTCCAATACTTACATGGTTGGTAACTAATCGATGCCTGTGAGGCTGAAGATTTTCTTATTGTAAAATATGTGAAATACCTCATCTGCCCCGTACTAAATGTGTGAAAAGTAAAAAATGCCCCTATAAACTCGTTCAAAATATGTGTAAGCTTCAAATCTTAGTCGTTGGATCAAACAGATCCAACGACCATCTTTCTGCAGAGCCTCGGGAATCCACAAGTGAAATGGCATGATCCCCACCGTGCACTCTCTGTCAGATCGAACGGCTGACATCGATGCTTCCGCGTGACGCCTCGATACCCTCTTCGACCGCTTTGATCGGATCAAATGGCAACACTTTTCTCACAAAAGCTTTGCAGCTCTCCAATGGCGATTGCCGGTGATTCGTGCTATCTTTGCATACTCAGATCAAAAGTTCCTCTCCTTCACTTACTAATTAGTGTTCGCAAACCGGATTAGCCTGTAATATTTGGTTGAATCATCTTGGTTCGTTTGTTGTTCGTTGAACAGAGGTTCACGAACTGTAAACCTTTAGGTTTGAGTGAATCTTAGGATTCTTACTTAGTTCCTTCAAAGTTTTGTTATATTTTCAAGAATGTTTTGAGATTTTCGAAGACACTTGTAAAACTCCTTATAATTCGTGAGATCTGTGCAATAACAGAGCAGTGAGCACTCTTTCGAGGCTCAACGTGGAGGTAACTGGTATCTTAGGAGCCGGTGAACCACGAGGCTTAGATCCGGTGTTATTTACCTTTTTTGCTATTCTTCAAATTTATCTTTAAAGAAGTTTACTAACGTATTATTCATGTTTGAGCACAACAATATCTGAGATCCGTTTCAACAAGTGGTATCAAACCTTGGCGACAGTAAAATCTCAAATCCAACGAACTACTTTAAGGGTCCTTGGTAGTACTGAGCAAAGCTTTTGAGAACTGAAGGCTAAACGAGGAGCTAACCTCGTGTAACCTAACATTGTTAGGGGGTAACAAGTTCTGTTATTCATTTCGTACATTTTGGAGAACTGCTAGGTTGGGCTGCTGAAAACCTTTACGACTTTGGCTTGTAGCCATCTACGTGTCCTTACTTCTTTGGCTTGTAGCCATCTACATGCCTTTTACTGCTTTGGCTTGTAGCCATCTAAGTGCAAATCTGTGAAAATCACCTAGAAATATAACTACTATGGCAAATAGGATTGAAATTAATCCCTTTGATGGTAAAGGAGATTTTAACAGTTGGAGTAAGAGAATGAAAGCCCTACTATCTCACAACAAAGTACTCTATTCTCTGTACAATGACTTTGAAAAGTGGCCTGAGGTTGCAAAGCCAAAGGCTGCAGATATTAAAGAAGAAGCATATAACCTAATCATTCTTAATCTGGCCGACTCTGTATTAAGGAAGGTTGATGAAGATGAAGATCCCTTAAAACTATGAAATAAACTTCAATCACTATATGCATCTAAAACTATAACCAATCTGATTCTAGTCAAATGTGCTTTATTTTCTTTTAGAATGGATCCCTCTAAACCATTAGATGATAACCTAGATGAGTTCTTCAAATTAAACCGAAACTTGAAAGGTACTGAACACGAATTAGATGATGTAAGTCAATCTATTATTTTGCTAAATTCACTACATGAAGATTTTTTTGTTGTAAAAAATGCCTTGCAATACTCAGGAACTATACCTAAATCAGAACTAAAATCTAGGGAATTAGAAAGTAAGAATAGCATAAGTGTAACCAATGCATTCTTTGTAAATGCTAAACTTGAACACACTGAAAATAGAACTACAAATAGACCTGATGACGAAGGTAAATTTAGAAATGAAAGAAACTTAAAAAGGATAGGAGAGGTCAGGATAAAGAAAAGGAATAAAGAGAATGTTTCTACTGTCACAAAACTGGTCACATCATTAAAGACTTCTATAAATTGAAAAATAAAAGGTCTAAAATTTATGAACTAAATGTAGCTGCAACAAACTCTGATGAAGAAGAAAGTGAACTGCTTTTTGTATCAGAACCTATAGCTGAAGCAGTTACTGTAAATTGTGAGTCTATAGACAGTGAATGAGTATTAGATTCTAGATGCACATACCATATGTGTCCCCATAAAGATTGGTTTACGAACTTAAATGAATCTACCTTAGGAATGGTCTACATGGGAAACCACAATAAATGTACTGTAGAAGGTACTGGATCAGTAAACTTAAAACTATCCAATGGAAATCAAGTCAGTTTTACTGATGTTTGTTTCATCCCTAACCTAAAACGAAACCTAATATCCCTAGGAGCATTAGAAGAGTCTGGCTGCATGTTTTCTGCACAAAATGGTCTACTAAGTGAAGAAAATCTAGTTATCATGACTGCGAAGAGAAAAAACAGACTCTACTTTCTAGATGGAAGACATAGAGCCCTACCTGATAATTGTGCAGTTGAAGTATCTAGTTCTGAAAACACAAAATCATGGCATCTTAGGCTAGGTCACATAAGCATAAAAGGACTTACAATCTTGCATTCATCTGGATGTTTAGGCAAGGGTAGAATATCTGATCTTGATTTCTGTAAAGCTGCATTCTTGGAAAACAACATAGGACAAAATTCCCTAAAGGCATTCACTGTTCTAAATGTATACTTGAGTACTTGCATGCTGATCTTTGGGGACCTAAGGCAACTCCTACTCATGGGGGTAGTAGATACTTCTTAAGTATAGTAGACGACTTTAGCAGACAAGTTTGGGTAATCTTGATACAAACAAAAGATTAAGCATTTCCTAAGTTCAGAGAATGGAAAACTCTAACTGGAAATCAAACAGAAGTTAAGTTGAAATATCTTAGAACAGATAATGGTCTAGAATTTTGTAACAACGATTTTGGCAGTTTCTGTTCAGAATTTGGAATCACTAGACACAAAACAGGAAGATATAAACCCCAACAAAATAGGGTGGCAGCAAAATGAACAGAACTCTACTAAATAAGGTTAGAATTCTGATAGTAACCTCAGGATTAAATAAATCTTTTTGGGGGATGCTGTAAGGACGGTTGCTTACTTAGTAAATAGAAATCCTTCTTCAGCTTTGGACTTCAAATTCCTTGAATTTGTCTGGTCCGAAAGAGACCAGAGTCTAATTCACCTTAGGGTGTTTGGGTGTGGATCATATGCTCACACAAAGTTTGAAAAATTAGATCATGTATCCTCTAAGTGCATCCTTCTTGGTTACCAAGAAGGCTCTAAGGGGTACATGCTCTGGGATAAAAGTGTTCCCGGTATTAAAATTCTTTTGAGTAAAGATGTCATATTCAATGAAACAGACTTTCCCTGTGTGTCTAACCATCAAGAAGAGATATTAACTGAGAAAAAGGAAGGGATTGCTCCTTTCAAAGTGGAGCTTGGTAGAGAAACTCTGTCACAAGAGTCTGCTGAGAGCACTGATGCAAATCAGTTGCTCTCTGAACCTCGTCATATTCAATCTGACCAGCTACAATCCTTAATCTCAAACAGTTCAACCCCTAGAAATTCCCTATAGCATAGCTAGAAATAAAGGAGTTAGAGATAGAAGATTACCTCAAATATTTGTAAACTTTGCAGAAATAGTTGAATTTTCATTCTCAGTTGCTGAAAATGTATGTTATGCTGAACCTGATACCTACCATGCTCCCATCAATTCTGAGAACTCTGAAAATTGGAAAAATGCCATGCTTGAAGAAATGAATTCTATTAACAAAAATGCAACCTGGGAATTAGTACCTAAACCTAAGCACATTAAAACTGTTAGTAGTAAGTGGGTATTCAAAGTGAAAGAAGGAATCACCAAAACTTACCCTTATATCTTTAAAGCTAGGTTAGTGGCCAAGAGGTATTTACAAAAGGAAGGTATAGACTATAATGAGGTGTTCTCTCCTGTTGCAAAATACAAAATGATTAGGTTGATGCTTGCTTATGTGGCTAGTTGTGATCTAGAATTAGAACAACTTGATGTAAAAACAGCCTTTCTAAATGGTGACTTAGAAGAAGAAATTTATATGAATCAACCTTCTGGATTTGTAGACAAAGAAAAACCAGATCATGTATGCCTACTTAGGAATTCACTCTATGGTCTAAAACAGGCACCCCGCCAGTGGTACAAAAAATTTGATACATATATGCTAAAACTATAGTTTCAACGAAGCAACTATGGTCCTTGCCTATACTTTAAATATGTTGATAATGTGCCAGTATTCTTACTTTTGTATGTTGATGACATACTTTTAATCAGTGAGTCAAAATCTTAAATAGAACAATTTAAACAACAATTAAAGGGTGAATTTGAAATGAAGGACTTAGGAGATGCAAAAAGAATATTAGGAATAGAGATACGTAGAGATAGAACTGGAGGGACATTAAAAATCCATCATTATGCGTATACAAAAGCTACTTACAAAATTTGAACTTTATGGCCTTAGACCAGTATCCCTTCCATTAGCTCCTCACTTTAAACTTAGTAAAAGTCAGTGTCCAGCCTCCCCTACTGAATCTGAAAAAATGGATGAGCTACCCTATGCAAACCTTCTTGGATCCCTTATGTACTCCATGGTCAGCACTAGGCCTGACATCTCCTTTGCAGTGCCACTGTTAAGTAGATACATGTCATGTCCAGGTCAAGAACACTGGTTTGCTCGCAAATGGACAACAAGATATTTAATAGGAACTGAAAAACTAGGACTATGCTACAAGAAAAATGAGTCTAAAAAGAACCTTGTTGGCTACGTTGATAGTGATTTTGCTGGAGATCTAGACTCCAAAAAATCAACAACAAGCTATGCATTCTTGTTTTGTGGGAACTGTGTAAGCTGGAAGTCCTAGCTTCAACCTGTTGTAGCCCTTTCAACCACAGAGGCCGAATAAATTGCCTTAGCAGATAGCTTCAAAGAAGGTTTATGGCTTCAAGGACTTCTAAAAGAGTGTAAAATTTGTGACTATATTCCCACCATCTATTCTGATAGCCAATCAACAATCTATTTAAGCAAAAACCCTGTCTTTCATGAGCGTACCAAACATGTAGATGTCAAATTTCATTTTATTCGTGATATTATCTCTGAGAAATTAATTGAACTCAAGAAAATTCACACTGACTCTAATGCAACAGACTTAGGCACTGAAATTGTAACCCAAGCAAAATTCCAAACTTTTTTATAATTAAGCGAAATTCCAAACCTGTCTTAAACTGCTTCGAATGAATTAAGGTTTCTTGTCTTTCTTTAAATTATGTGTCTTAAACTGCTTGAAATGTATTAAAGGTTTCTTGAACTGTGTCTTAAACTGCGTGGAACAAATTAAAGTTTTCTTGTCTTTCTTAAATTGAATTATGTGACTTAAACTGCTAGAAATGAATTAAGTTTTTTTGTCTTTCTTACATTGAATTATGTGTCTCAAACTGTTTTGAAATGAATCAAGTCCTCTCTCTCTCTCTTTGAAATGATTTAAGCTTCCTGTCTTCCAGAAATAACTTAAGCTTCTGGAATTGCTTGGTTTGAACCAATGTGCTGAGTGGATAAGATGAAACAAACTTGCTGATCTAAGGTTTGTGTGGAGCTGAAAGGAAGATCTCACTGCTTTGATAATTCTGCCCTCCACTACAAATCCATTTTCTTGTTTTTAAAACCCACTTTGTTAAAGCCTAGTTGATGAGCTTTTTCAAGGTGGAGATTGTAAAATATGTGAAATACCTCATCTGCCCCCTACTAAACGTGTGAAAATTCAGAAATGCCCCTGTAAACTTGTTCAAATTATATGTGTAAGCTTCAAATCTTAGCCGTTGGATCAAACAGATCCAACGGCCATGTTTCTGCAGAGCCTCGGGAATCCACACGTGAAATGGCATGATCTCCACCGTGCACTCTCTTTTAGATCGAATGGCTGACATCAATGCTTCCGCATGATGCCTCGATACCCTCTTCGACCGCTTCGATCAGATCAAACGGCAACACTTTTCTCACAAAAGCTCCGCAGCTCTTCGATGGCGATTGCCGGTGATTCGTGCTATCTTTGCATTCTCAGATCAAAAGTTCCTCTCCTTCACTTGCTAATTAGTGTTACCGGATTAGCCTGTAATATTTGGTTGAATCATCTTGGTTCGTTTGTTGTTCATTGAACAGAGGTTCACGAACTGTAAACCTTCGGTTTAGAGTGAATCTTAGGATTCTTACTTCGTTCCTTCGATAGTTTGGTTATATCTTCAAGAATCTTTTGAGATTCTCGAACACACTTGTAAAACTCCTTATAATTTGTGAGATCCGTGCAATAACAGAGCAGTGAGCACCCTTTCGAGGCTCAACGTGGAGGTAACCGGTATCTAAGGAGCCGGTAAACCACGAGACTTAGATCCGGTGTTATTTATCTTTTTATTCTTCAAAGTTTATCTTTCAAGAAGTTTACTAACATATTATTCATGTTTGAGCACAACAATATCTGAGACCCATTTCAACATGTAGATCTAATTAGAATGGATCTAATAATGAATTAGTACGACAACAGATTCGTACCTTAATACAGAAGCGCATAAGACCATACTATTCCGGTTGATTATATGACAAACAAAAAAATGAGTCTACCAGAGTCTTCTTGTAATCCACGAACTCAGATCTTCGCCTTCACAGATGATAATGTACCAATTCGAGAGAAACTGTATATATGTTTCCGGGTCTCAACTCATGAGAATATGAATAATGGTGTGTGTAAATAGGCGTACTGAACGCCCTATTTATAAGGAGGAATTGGAGTCCAATCCTAATTATGGTGGCAGAATCCTACCATAATAAGAACTCTCAATATTAAGTTATTAACAAATAATTACTTCTAATTAGTGTAATAGAATATTATTCTAATTAGAATTATTAATATTAGGTAATAAACAAATTAATTACCATAATTAATTCAATTGGACATATATACAATATTTTGTCTAACAGCTCTCACTCGGCTACATAAGTCGTATTACAAAATACATTTTTCAAAATCTCCTAATACTTCATATGAGAAATGAGTCGTGAAACCATAAAATAACTATTTTAGTTTCATATTAAGTCATCATCTTACTAACATGATACTTTCAAAGCGATGATACCCCAAACTCTCTTTGCATCACCGATAACTATGTATCCCTTTAAGCTATACAATATATGGTTACATACTTAATGTAATTGCCGTGGCAAATATGGTGAAGTTAGACAAATTATTCCTTAGACACTAATGACCATCCATATCAACTCGATTGCTTTCCTAGCATGGTCCGCTGGACTATATAGATCCTAGCCCTTGGATGGCATAATGAAGTAGCATCATCAAACCTCAAATTGAAGCCATAGCTCTAAGTCAAAGAACAACATTTAAGTGGACAAACGTATGTCCATGTGATCACACAATGACAATTAGGGGATTCTTTTGTCATTTTTACAAGGTCGTTCTATAGCACACTCAGTATGATATGTGTGTAATGGCATGACTCCCACTTAGGTGGGTATGTCACTTACTTATGTCATGCAAATCGTAGCCGTTGATAAATACATTTAATTTGTATCCTCTACATTAAGCTTTAAAGCTTTAATGTGAAAATCCAGACATTTCACATTCGATTCTCTTAGAATCTCATTTCAGACCTACTAAAGCGACTGTCAAGAACATTTATCAGTCTCATCCTTCATGCTACGCAAGCATAAGGGCAATTTCCCGTATGATAGGGCCAATCATTAAGCTTTTTGTTACATTTATTGTGCCTTATTAATTGATTGCATACACAAGAGTATTGCTCAAATGAAAGAAAATGTAAATTTCATTTCATAATCAATTGTTACAAAAATATGTGTTTATCATTTACAAGATGTGATCAAACCCTACGTAATCCTAGACTCATGACATGAGCTCTAAACATATCTCTAGGAATGAGTTTGGTCATCGGATAGGCAATTATCTCGTCAGTAGAAAATATACTTGATACTTATATCCACTTTGTTGATAGCATATCAAATAAGGTGGAAGCATCTATGGATGTGCTTTATTTTCTTATGGAATTTTGGATCCTTAGCGAACTGAATCTCTGTAGTATTATCGCAGTTTATTTCTACAGGATCGAGTCTCGAAACCAAATCGAGGTACTGTAGAAAACTTTTAAGCTAAAAGTGCCTCTTGCACTATTACATTGCATGCGACATATTCTACTCCCATAGTTGACAAAGTGATGCAGCCATGGCTCTTCCACCAAGGATGAAGGCATATCAAGAGGTTGACTTGGACACATCCAAATCACTTCCCCAATCGGCATCCGTAAATCCTTTAAACGCAGGTCTCCCCCTTGATAACATAGAACTAGATTGGTCGTTCCACGAAGGTAACGAAAAATCCTCTTGACTGCTTGCCAATTAGCAGACCCCGGGTTACTTTGGTAACGACTCACCAATCCAACCGCGAAGCAAATGTCTAGCCGTGTACATAACATAGCGTACATCAAACTCCCTATAGCACTTGCATAGAGAATATTGCTCATTTCTTCATTTTCTTTATCTGTTTTAGGACATTGGTTGAGGCTTAGTGCCAGACACTTATCAACAGGGGTGTCAACGGGTTTGGAGTAATGCATCCTGAATCGTTCTAATATTTTATTTATGTATGCTTGTTGAGACAAACCCAACATTCTTTTTGAACAATTTCTGCATATCTTTACGCCTAGGACATACCTAGCTTCACCCATATCCTTCATGTCGAATACAGAGGATAGCCACTGTTTAGCGGTGTTGATTATACTCATGTTGTTTCCAGCCAGTATTATGCCGTCGACATATAAGGAAAGAAATATCATTCCATCCTTTGTCCTTAGGACATACACGCAGTGATCTTCATCTATCATAGTGAAGCCATACGAAGTAGTGGCCTCATGAAATCTGAAGTACCACAATCTGGAAGACTGTTTAAGTCCATATATAGATCTTTTAAGATGACATACCTTGCCATCTTGTCATGCTGATACGAATCCAATAGGTTGATCCATATAGAACTCTTCCTCAAGTGTTCCATTAAGGAATGCAGTCTTTACGTCCATTTGAAATAGTTTGAGATCAAAATGGGCAACCAGGACTAGAAGTAGGTGAATAGATGTAATTGTCACCACAGGAGAAAATATCTCTTCATAGTCTATACCCTCGATTTGGGTAAAACTTTTCGCCATTAGTCGGGCTTTGAATTTTTCGATTGATCCACTTGCTCTGCGCTTAACTTTGAATACCCACTTACATCCAATCAGTTTTTGACGATGTGGTAGATCAACAAGTTCCCAAACCTCATTTGTTTGCACCGAGTCCATTTCATCCTTCATGACACTTAGCCATTTTTCTCTATCGGGTGAGTCCATAGCCTCTTGATAAGAGGTGGACTCTTCTATTTCCAAAGGAGCGCAGAAGAATACGTTTTCCTCGATCTGAAATAATCGTCAAAGAATTCTTCCACGTTCACTCCTTCGGATTACAGGATCTTTTACTTGCCTCGTTGGGAGTCTGCTCGCCCTAACTCTTTGGCTCGTGGGGCTGACGGTGTGAGAAGGGCCGCTCTCACTAACCATATGGTTCATGGGGCTAGTTATCACATCGTTATTGCCTAAAATTTGATAACTGATCTCGTTTCTAGGCATGAAATTTTGAAAACTTACCTTTCTTTCATGTTGACTCTCATTTTCGTTAGGCATGAAGTGTGGAGGAGGACTTACCTCTCTTTAATGTTGGCCCTCATGTAGCAAGTTCCCACCTCGAATATGTGTTATTATACTATTTTGGGTGGTTTGAAACATATTTTCCCCCACACCAAGAGATAGTGACGAATCTTATTGCAACTCATACAACTGACCATCCTGTTTTATTTCTTCGATAATTGGGAACTGATCCACTAGGAATTCGACATTGCGATTATCGATTTCAGTCATGCCCCCATTCGAGTATTCACCGAATATTACATATCCTTTTGAATGTTCGGAGTATCGAATAAACATCCTCTTGGTTTCTCTTGGACCAAGTTTTTCATGTTGATGGGTTGGGCTGTGCACATAGCCTGCGGAACCCCATGGTCGCATATTGTCCAGGATTTGCTTCCTTCCATTCCATAATTCTCATGGAGTAGTGGGCACACTCTTGCTTGGTATTCTATTGAGGATGTATGTTGCCGTAAGTAATGCATATCCCCAAAAGCTAATGGATAGGTTGGCTTGCGGCATCATAGACCTAACCATATCAAGAAGGATGCGATTCCTATGTTCCGCAACACCATTTTGTTGTGGGGTATAAGAAATGGTAAGTTGCCTTACTATGCTCTTTTCATCATAATACCCTTTGAACAGAACATAAAGGTATTCGCGACCGCGGTCGGTTCGAAGAATCTTAACTCTTCTATCCAACTGGTTTTCTACTTCTGCTACGTTGCTTTTGAACACATCAAGTGTTTCGTGGGGATGAGATAATAGATACACGCATGCGAAACGCGAGTAGTTGTTTATGAAAGTGATCAAATAAGAAGTCACATGGCGTGCTTTCACGCTCATGGGTCCACAAACACCGGAATGGATTAATTCTAATGGACTTGATGCTCGATAAGCCTTACCGAAAGGCTTCTTGCTAGCCTTGTCAGCTAAGCAATGTTCACACACTGACAACTTTGCCTCAGTGAGTTGGTTTAATAAACCGCACTTAGCAAGTCTGTTTAACCTATCTTGGCCAATGTGACCAAGTCTAGCATGTCATTTAACAGATTCAGAAG
>JAOWBN010213038.1:0-13782 GCA_028565015.1 Pinguicula moranensis
GCTTGCATTGCTCAATTGAAACAAGGTTTCATTAAAGGGGATAGAACGAAACATATATCACCCAAATTTTTCTTTACGCATGACCTTCAAGAAAATGGTGATATCAATATACAACAAATTAAATCAAGTGATAATAATACAGATTTGTCACCAAAGCACTACCTAATGCATCGTTTGAAAAATTGGTCAAAGGGATCGGAATGAGGAAGCTCAAGGATGTGTACAACAGGGAAAACTAATAAACCATGTACTCTTTTCATTCACTAGAATTTTTTTTCCACTCACTTTTTTCCTAATAAGGTTTTTAACGAGCCATGATAGATATTCAAGGAGGAGTATTCTGAATGATTAATCTACATGCATTGATGATGATTTGTCAATACAAAAATAATGAGCTCAAATTGGATAATGAACATGACCAATCTTCAGTTTGGCAATGGTGAAGATATAAAATTCTGGACTGATACCTGGCATGGGGAAGTGAGCTTTGCTACCAAATATATCAGGCTATACAGACTTGTTGCTGATAGGGATGCTCAAATAGATGACAAAGGGCAGTGGCAAGAAAATAATTTGAACTGGAACTGGCATTGGAGAAGAAGTATCATGAGGCCGGTTGAGTTGCTGGAAATGGCTGCATTACTGGAAAATGTTGAGGGCATCTCCCCTGATCTCCTAACAAGAGAGAGATACCTCTTTCGAGGGAATGCAGAAGGTGGCTATACGGTTAAAAGTGGATATGCTCAAGTCAGTGCACTCTCACCCCCTCTTCTCCAGCTATGAATCTGATGGTCTCAAAATTATATGGAATGCCTTCACGCCAAGAAAGATCATAATCTTCAATTGGAAATTGCTACAAAATGCCATCCCAGTTAAGAAAGCACTCCTGCAAAGGCATATCTTACTGCCAAGCTCAAATGATAAGTGTACATTTTGCTTAGCTCATGCAGAAACTACCAAACATTTATTCTTTGAATGTTTTAAGTCTTTGCAGGTCTGTTTTAAGTTACTGCAGTGGCTTAAAATTGACGCAGCAGAGCCAATAGCAGCAGCTCCTAACCTACAGGCATTCACAGAACAAAATCCTGAAAGAATTAAAAAAGAGCTGGACATCCATCTGGTTAGACACCACATGGTTTTTGTGGAAAACCAGGAACCTTGTCCACTTTCAGAGTAAGGAAATGGTGGTAGAAGTCATCCTGCAGACTGTCCAGCGAGAAACCTGGAACTTGACAAAGGCTAAATCATCCCACTATCCTTACTCTTTTACTGATTGGCAGTTAAATCTCCCCTCATGTATAACAAATATGTAATCCTATATGCCTACCGCATAAGTAGGGTAATCAGTCAGGATGCTCCTAGCAATAGAGAAAACTTTCGGTATATCCTGAAGTTAGCAGACATAGTTCAAGGAGTACATGACACATGCACAGGGAGGCAGGATGTTAATCCTGGGGAGATGCAACATACAACCCAAAGTACAAGTGGTCTTGGTTAAGGAGTTGATGAGCAGGTTTCTCATACTTGATGTGTGACTGGCTTAATCAGCCATTATTATGCATGGGCAGCATACCAGCAGAAAAGAGAAACTATTTGGTGCACAGACTCAGGGCATGGACTTCATATGCAATCAAGGAAGATTCAGTTTTTTATTTTCCTTTTTGTATCTTAACATCTTCAAATATTCCTATTGTTTTGACAGATGTACCTGAAAGTAAGGCGGTTTGTGAAAGCATGGAATGAAGTAGATTACTTACCATTAGGGGCCATTGGATTGGATTCTGGAGGCGGAGGACAACCAATTTAGACGCTTCAGGTAGCTGAGGGATGAAATCTCAATTGATAGATTTGAGGTTAAGGTAAACAGAGCACTTTCTGCTCCTCAGGTAAAATGCATACACTGTTCCCTAAGTCTTGAATACCAGAACATTGGCACCTTGATCCTTAACAGGCAGGTTGTGGGCAGTGATGCTATGCAATATATTTTGAAATGGAATTATTATGCTCCTGTATTATCCCTTTACTTCTTGGCAATACAGGTAGGAGGCTGGATATGAGGGGTCACCCCCGGAGTATATAATCCACGCAGAGCCACATAATAGAAACCACACAACACTAGGAAAAGCTACATGATCCCCTGGTTGCAGCCTGCATAGCTGATGGAGTGGATCAAATTCTGCTAGACTACGAATTGCTCAGCACCTCAGTTTTGCTCACCATTGTTCTTGCATGTCTCTTGGCTATGCTAGTTCTCCACATATCTTGAGCTATCTTATTATTGTGGATTTTCCATGCGCACAGGTTAGGTTCACTGCGAGAGCTCATCAGCCATGTTGCCATAACAAGCTGACCGTCAACTAAGCTTGTTCTATTGCCAAGTTAGCTGCCAATGTTACCAGCCATAAATTAGTGGCTTCTGTTGAATGTTATGTTTGGTGCCTCAGCTGACAGCTCACTGGTCATGCAGCTACACCATGTTCTCATACTCACTAGTCATGAAGCTACAAACGCCTGGCCAGATCACATGCCTTAGTGGCCTTTGAAGATATGCTTAAGAACAAGACTGCTAGTTCTTGTTTATGCCTATGTGACTGTGGTTCGGAGTACTATCCTTTCTTTCATTATAGGGATAACTCACCAGACTTGAGCGAGTTTTGTACCAATGTCCCTAAAATGGGACATTGACATTGTGATAGTCATGACCTTCCATTCTAGTGAAGAGCGGATGATGGCTATGATCTGTATGCGGAGCTGCTTTATGATTTACTATGATGCTAGGAGAGCCACGTACCTGATCACACTTAGTTATACAAGAAGGGTAGTATGTCAAAAAATAGGTTACACAGTTCATCTACGAGGCCTAGTAGTAGCCATCTAGGCAGTAATTCATTTTGTTGTTCTATCTGTATCTATATTTTTCCTTATGTACATACTTTTATTATTAATGAAATTCGACTTAACAAAAAAAAATAATATGTATGGGTTGAGCATGACAAGTGTGATGATACTTGTTAACACAAAAATGAATAATCTAGAATGTAATATGATGTGTCAACTTAAAATGATGCATGAGTTATTGGGATAAGGAGAAGCCAACACCTCACTCCCTCAATCTCCTATAAATAGGACTCTACTATTGGACGAAAGATTGTACCAAAATATTGAGACATGTTATAGTGAGAAGAAGTGGAGAATTATTTTTTGAAAAGAGAAGTAATCTTTCAGATATTTATTAGCCTTTATATTCTTTATATTATTATCACTGATTTCACAACATAAACTTATATAACTTATAAACTTTATATAACTTATAAATTTTTTAAGCTTTATATAACTTATAAAATTTTTAAACTTTATATAACTTATAAAATATAAACTTTATATAAGTTATAAACTATAAAATTTATATAAACTTATAATTTATAAACTTTATATAACTTATAAAACTTATATAATAATTTTTTTTTATATAATTATAATTTATAACTTATAAACTAAACTTAACAATTTATATAACAAAACATTTGAAGTAACCAATGTTTTGCATCTGGAAAATTAATAAAAAATAAAATAAAAATAAATAATAAAAAATAGAATAAAAATAAAATTAAACACAAAACGGAGGTTCAATCGTGTTGAAACGTAACGAAATCGGAGGGCCAACCAGGAGGGCCTGGCCTGTTTATCCGGTTCTGGATTCTCAGAATTGTGACCTTGACGGGTCAGTGGAATGCTAGACCGGGCCATTGATAACTCTTATAAAAAACTGTACAACTCAAATCATACGGAGATTGGGGTGTCCGCAAACTCCATTACCATGAAATGGTCAAATGGGGTGTGTTACCGAATAAAATTCGATTAGAGGATGTTTTATCTCCGCTTTGTTTTCTATTACCTTGTAATTACCAAATATTATTTTTTAGTAAGTTCATTTATTTCAGATTCGTAATTCCATTTCCATATGTGGTTCAAATTGCAAAATTAATACATACTTTTTGGATTGGCCAGCTTCTGAGAGATCAAAAAATTCCATGGCCACCCGACCTTCAACATAACTAAGAGCATAGCCTGGAAAATAAAATTACACCAACGATTTGCCTAAAATCTATCATTTAAAATCAGTTCTTTCTGGTTACTCACATTGGCAAGATGTGCAATATTCTAGAGAACGAACAAAAATATACTGCTGTATTTAGGCTGCTTAGACAAATAGTAATCTGGTCACTCACATTAAGGGCCACGTAGCTGAACATTTTTAAAGGAACGTCAGCTAGAGCATGACTTCTTTTGAAATAAATGAATAAATTATTAAAAAATTTAAATTTTGTAATAACAAGGCAATAGAAAAAAATAGAGAATAAACATCAAGTGTTGATAGTCCAACGGTTAGGAAACAATTTTTCAAGAATTTTATTAGCTAACGGTGGTAGCCGTGGTGGCTCCTCTGTATCTGGTATAAGACCTAGGAGATTCTATACTATAAATACTCCGCCTCTCTCCCTACTCTATAGGCTTGTTATCCACAGTTCATACACATGCTCGACACTCTCCCCATTCCCCAAAAATCGTTTAATTTTGAATCCAACTCGCTCCATACTACCACATTCAAACCAATGAAGTACAATTTTTGTGAGATGGATAGATAAATTCTCGAGAAAAGTTCTCCTGAGAATGTTTGTACTAAAAGAGTGGGCAGAGAAATTGTAAACACGACGGCCAAAGAGGGTGATGCCGTTTTATAGCGGAAATCCCTAAGTTTTCCAGCAATCACTCCATTAAGGGATCCGTTTGATGGCGAAAATCCCCCAAATTATGATAACAAGCATAAGTTTCGGGACTTATGAACCTATCTAATCATCATTAACTTAAATATCTATTTATTTTGGGCTAATTGGAGCCGTTGCCTTAAAATCCTTCAAGTTTCCTAAATTATCTTTGTTCTCCTAAGAAGATTATCAATCTAACAAGGAAAGAGAATAGATAATATCAAGCACAATAAATAGGAACTAACACCACCTTTAATCCATATAATTCAAAACCAAATCTAATCCATAATATAGGTGAAATCTACTAGGTACCCATACAAAATGGTTTTGCTATTTATGTTTACAAGAAAAGCAATAAAATAGTTCATTACAATCCAAAATGAGATAAACATTAAAAGCTCTAAAGAATTCTCCCAAATCAAGTGGGTTCACCCTCAAAATGCCTGAAGAGGTTCAAAACGTTTTGGGCAAGCAACAATTTCGGGGTTGGAATCTACCTTCTTCTCCAATTGCAATAATCCCAATTTAATTGAATGCTAAACCTTAAGAGAGAAGTTTTTTTTTGAAAGGCCAAATTCATTATTAATAAAAAAATTTACAGTATTTACAAGGGAAGGAACATATACCAACACTGTACTCAGTCTAAAGCTATAGACCTATTTGGGCTAGATCTAAAATCCTAATCTTCTCCTCATACTCCCCATCAGGTATAGATAAGGATGATCTGGTACACGGCTCACCTAGCGTCATAGTAGATTACAAAGCATCTCAGCATTCAGATTATCGTTGTCATCCTCTCTTCACCAAATCAGAATGTCCTGACTGTCAACTTATCAATCTCCCATTTTAGGGAAATTTGTACACAACTTGATTAAGTTCGGTGAGCTATCCCTGTAATGACTGATAGGTCGTAACCCGATTGAACTCGTATCTCAGATCCAACCCAAACAAGCACATAACAATTCAACTTACATAGTGAATGTAGAGGAATATGATCTGGTCTTGTAATCCTGGATTAATTCTTCTGCCAGACTACTAATAGAGGTCAAAACTGCTTCCAAGTAAAGCTGTTGCAGAAGGAATTTTTTATGCCTGGTATTGCATCTTGATGCATGGGCCTGACTTGATGCATATAGGACTTTCACTTCGGTGCAGGAGCATGTAATCCTTCATTGTCCGAGGCTGGTGGATGTATTCTGTAACTATGCCATATTCTGACTCATTCACAACTAACAAGGAAGGTTGTAACTCAGCATGTTGATGACCAAGTGATGCAGAGCAACCTTGAGATCGTTGCTTAAAACCACAAACCGAGGCAAGTGGATGTAATATAGAGCAATGCACCATCTGTCACCGCAGTCAGCCGCCATGAGGTCACTGGTTGATGGTGCTATCTGAGGGTCAAATATATATCTGAGGGTCTCTAGTTAGGGACTAGAGACAGTAAGAAGTTTATGCCTCCGCGCAGCTAGTTCCTTGTTTGAACCTAACCTGTACCAATTAGAAGAGCAGAGTAATGAGATAGTACGAGGGTTGCTATTGAGGAAGATAGGTCCAGATTATATAGTCTCCCCACTAGACAGGTCTATCTGTGTGCTGGAGACAGATAGAGACTTGTGGAGCCATAGGTTATTTCCTTCATTCATTAGGCCTAACCTGTACCGTATAGAAATGTAGTGTAATGAGAAAGCACAAGGACAACTAGTACAAGTAATAAGGCTAGTCTGTAAATGTACAGGAGTTAAGAGAGTTGAAGGCAAGCATGTGGGTGAAGTATCCAGTCTGCAATGCTATATGAAAACCTAATAGATTTGCTGCTAGCTCTCAGCCACATCCAGACATCCCTTTGTATGCCATAGAGTAGAATGTGACTGCTGGTTGATGTAGCAGAGAAGTGTGCTTTATTCCTAGCCTTCCAGGTAAACCACACCAGAGCCAACCAGATGGAGTTCCAAGCAAGCATGTTAATGCCTATGGGGGCAGTTGCCGAGTGATCCAACAGATTAGGGACAATTGATCCACTAGGAGCAACAGACACTGGAGTCAGAGATAACCAAGAGACAATGCTCTACCATAGGCTGCTGATGAAGGAGCACTCCGAGAAGAGATGTGAAATAGTCTAATCTTCTGAAAGGCAGAGGGGATAGGCTATCTCCTGGTTAGCTGGGATGACTCCTCTATCCTGTAGGATTCCTTTGGTAGGCACTGCTGATTGGATAAGGTTCCAAGCAAAGATACAGACTTTTCTAGGGGCAATACTATCCCAAATCAACTTGGTGAATGCAATATGTGGTGGAGGGAATACATGCTGCTTACCTGAGGTGATAGCACAATATGCATCCTTAACCTTGTAAGCCCCTTAGTGATTAGTCTTGAAAATGTACTTGTCCTTGTGCAGAGGATTCAATGCAATGTCCTGTAGGATCCTTGACAGCTCAGCTAGATCACTTAGTTTAGAGGTCCAGACCTCCCTCCTCCATATCCAGCACCAAGTCCAGGTGTTATTTACCCATAATCCCGCATTAGAAATGTTGATGTCCCTGCACCTCTCATTCCTGAATAGCCTTAGAAAATGCTCTAACAAAGTTGTGTTGTTCAGCCACTTATCAGACCACAATTGAATCTTGGCCCTATTCCCTAGTTGCAGTAGGATATTGTCAGTGAACCAAGAGCAACTCAAGACCTCCTGTAGTTTGGCCCACCAGGCAGAGGCATATCCCCTGCCTCTAGGCCTACCCACAGTTGAATGGATCTCTAGAGGATGGAGGACTCTTAACCCTGCAATGGAGTAAGGAGTATTGTGCCAATACTTTGATCTCAAGATTTCTGTAGCTAATGAAGGATCATCATTAAGCAGCTGCAACCCCCACTTCCCCAACATAGCAGCATTAAATGATGTTAGGCAGCGCACCCCCATTCCACCATTGGCCACAGAAGTGGTAAGTTTCCCCCATGAAGTCAGAGACTAGCCCTGGGCAGCGGTGCGAGCGGTGCCGAAACAGCCCATACCGCGTCCTGCCCACGAAAGTTGTGATTCCAAAAATCTATACCGTGAACTGCCCGCGAAGAGCTATTACCGCTCCGCGAAACATTGGCGGTGCAGTGTGGTGCGGTGCGGGTGTTACCCGCATAATAAAAAAGTATTACCCGTGTCCGGCCCGCTAACAAATGCAGGTACAAAAATAGCATCCGCGTCCGCCCGCTACCCGCATGGGCATGGGTCTGGCGGGAGCGGGTGCGAGTGAACGCGGGCGGAGCGGAATTTACCGCAACCGCTGCCCAGGGCTATCAGAGACAGTTTTGCCTTGCTATTTGAACTGCCTCAGAAAAACTTTCTCTGAATACCAGTCAACTGCTTAATGGAAGTCTTTGGAGCGCTATAGCACGAGAAAAAAATGGGAGGGCAGAGCTGCAAGTACAACATTTAGAAGGATCAGCTTGCCCCCAGTGGAGAGCCACTTGTGCTCCCATGCTAAATAAATTAGTGTTGAATCTATCCAGGACCGGCTGCCATGAGTAGGGACTCTTCATACTTGTACCAACTGGAGGGCCTAAGTACCTGAAGGGGGGAACAGCAGGCTGACAGTGCAGAAACACAACCATATCTTCTAAAACTGGAGCCTGTACATTGACCCCAATTAGCTTGCTCTTGCCAAAGTTAATCTTGAGCCCAGAGACCAACTCAAAATTGAGCAGAATGGCCTTAAAAGCATGCACCAAATTCCTCAGCTTGGCCAAATATGACAATGTCATCAGAAAAATACAAGTGAGAAACCTGCATCTTGCTTATGCATACACTTAGCCCTTTGAGCAGGTTCAGATTGACAGCCTCACTGATCATAGCTAATAACCCCTCAGCAGCAAGCAAGAAAAGGAATAGAGAAAGAGGGTCTCCCTGCCTAATTCCGCATGTGGGATAGAACTCCTTGGTTAGGCTCCCATTAATTAGAATGGAGGTTGAAGCTGATTCCAAAAGACCCTTGATCCACCACTTCCAACAGGGAGGGAAGTTCATGATGGACAGGATCTGCAGCAGGTAGCTCCAATTGATGGAGTCAAATGCCTTCTCAAAATCAACTTTGAAGATGAGAGCTTACTTCTTGAGCTTCCTCACTTCATCAATGATTTCATTCGCAGCAATCACACTGTCAAGGAGCCTTCTCCCTTTAATGAATGCTGACTGATTGTGGCTTATCAGCTTATCCATACCCATCTTGATCCGATTATCCAGGACCTTTGCTATAATTTTAGGCATGCAGTCTATGAGGGAGATCGGTCTGAAGTACTTAACATGAAGGGGGTTAGTGGACTTAGCCATCAAAGTGATATGTGATGCATTACTCCCCTGTGCAAGTCTACCACTTTTATAAAATTCCAGCATCAGTTGCATAATATTAGGTTTCAGCAAGGTTAGGAAGTGTTTGATAAAATGAAAATTTAGTCCATAAGGGCCAGGACTTTTGTGGCTACCACAATCTGATATAGCAGCCAACACTTCAGCTTCAAATGGCTGCTGCAGGAATGATTTCTGAATCTGGTCAAGAGCTTGTAGTCCGAGTCCAAACCGTGGTCTGTGATCCATCTTCTCTGTGAATCTATTTTTGAAGTGAGCTAAAAGCAGTTATTAATGAGTTCATGATCTGCATCACGCCATAAGAATGCACATAGTGATTTCTCAATAGTAGACATCTTGCTTTCTTGAAGGTTGATAAAATCCACCTTCTCCTTAGCTATGAGGTGTTTAACCTGCCTTCTCCTGTCCTGACACCCTAATCCACGTACATTGAAAGTGATTAGTTTCATAAGCTCTGCTTATTCCCAGCCCCCTGAGGAGTAGAAGAAAGCGTAGGGCCGTGGTGGCTGGACTTTGACAGATCTTCCAGCAGAGAACAGAACTCCGCATGATGGCACCCATAGTCAATACCAATTTTTGAGCCAAACTCCAAGATGGAATCCACTGCAAAGTTTGGCTGCAGAGGGTCAGCCAGGTGCTCGCAAGGCAAGGGAGGGCTAATAGAGGACTGGACTGGCAATTGGCCTAACCAGCGATTCAGAGCAGCCATATCACTTGACCTATATTTATCAACATCCTTTCTAGTCTGACTCCTCGTTTTTGGCCTACCCCTACCTCTGGTGGCTATTGGTTTGGCTACCCGCGGAGTCTTGGGATTGCATTCTGTGTTGATCGCAGCCTGACCATGATGAAGAGGGGGAAACTCCTCTATGGTATTTGGTCAACCCCCTTCAAAGAATCGGGGTTCTGATGCCGGTGATGATGGTTCAGCAAAGACATGTGAGATCACTACCTCATTGCACTGCAGAAAGACTTCCTGCAACTGTTTAGATCCAGAGTGAGTTACCACACCTTCAACAACAGCAGGAGTAGGGCTGGTTAACTTGTAAGGTTCAGAGGGGAGGGGTAGAGTGGTTGACACATGAGGAAAGGTATCTAGAGGGTAGTGCTCAGAGGTACTCAAGACTTGAGTATTCCGATCGGCCAAGGAAGGAGGCCACCAACAGATCTTCTGGGGCTGCCATGGCTGAATCACCAAGGGCAATAGTCCGAATTAGCTTTCATCTCCTCCTAACAGAGGGAATCTCCTTAAGGGGATCTGCTAGAACAGGGCTAACAACTTTAATCTTGTCCAACGCCAAAGGAGGAGATGCCTCAAAAATCTCATCGCTGGTCACTAAAATGGCATCAGATGCCATATATTTTGTAGCAATGGGAGTAGAAGGGTCTTCATACCAATATAGACCAGGTTTTACTGATTCCACAACACACAAGGAGTAAGGTTTGCGATCAAATAGCACCTTCAGTGACCGATCCACCCTCGAACCAAGAGGAACTTGGATCAAGTGATGACATGCCTCCAAGTCCTGTTTGGTAAGAGTGGAATCCTCGATGCTTATGAAGGAGCCTAGCTTGTTACCGATGGCAACTAAGTTGGACTGTGACCATACCTGAATAGACAACCCAAAGACTTGGATGCTGCAGATGCGGCTATGGGGGTTCTTGGGCAGACCACAGAGCAATGTCCTCCACCCAGTTAGCAAGCCATACCCTATCATTTTTCATGAGATTACCAAGATCTATAGGTTCATCTTCCCACAATAAAAAACGATCTAGGTCCCAGGGGGCTTGCCACCACACTTAAGTAGCCGGCTGATCTCAGACCCCTTTGCAGATCGCGACTACTAAACTGCTTGCATAGAGTAGCCACATAGCTATATCCTAGCCAAGAAATAACTTCCGCGGAGGAACTCAAAGAAAGAATCTCCTGCATCCAGGGAGCTGGGCCAGAAGAAGATCCTTTTACCTATGCCCGGACCACAAGTTTCAGTGCCTGCTTCAAGGAAACTAGAGAACTAGTAGACTTAATCCCTTGTTTAGGAGGGTGGCGTTTAGGGTATCTAGCAAGGTTAGCCTGGAGACGATACGACCATAACCAGTAGTTGTTCAGCTTGAAAAGCATAAGATCTACATCCACCACATTTGCAAACTCCACAAATCCGAACTGGAGTCCATGGGCACTTAGTTTTCGTGCTATGGAGAGATTCAGTATAGCGCCTTGGTGCTTCAGCACGCTGCTCAGCTTATCAACATCACAACCCTTAGGAAAATTGGTTAGAAAGAAGCAACGGGCTCCTGCCCGCTGCGCTAAAGCAGGCTCTGATGGTGAAGAGATTCTAGGCCCCAGCCTGTCATGAACAGGCCGAGGATTCTGAGGGGGTAAAGGAAGGGATCTTGAGTTATAAAGAGACAAGTTCGCAAGCGGGGCTTTACCAGCTCTAATAGCAGCCCGCCTCATCAACTTAAGTTGGTGAGCAGGAATAGACCAGGAAGACATCGAGAGGCTTTGGGGACGAACTGCACTGTAGTAGAGGTAGTGTGCGCTCCCCGGGCGCGTAAGGCATCACCGGGGAGTAGGGAGGAGAAGGGCTGAGCTCAGGGAAGGAGAACACAGACGGCGAAGGCGGATCCGAGGAGGAAGAGAGGCCAACAGTGGCTCAAAATTGCCATTTGTACGGAGAGAAATCTGCTACAGGAACTCAGAAATATACTTAAAAATTATATTAATTAAAGAGAGAGAAACATGTAGAGAATTTTAAAGTAGTGAATGTAAGAGAGTTTTTCAAGTCTAAGTTAAGTGTATATATAAAGGTAGCATTTAGTAGGCGGTGGAATAGGAAATTCAACCCAAAATGGTCCCTCCAAAATGTTGTATGCGTGATGTTTGCAAGCGTCTGAAGGGAAATGGCTGCTGCCTGAAGTTTTGATCTGCAACTGCAACCTTGGGTGGTCCTGAGCGGGCACCGGAAGAAAATGGGCGACCACCTGAAATTTTGGAGAGTGGCTTCGGGTTGTCCCAGGTAGGCACCTGTACTGGCTAGGAGGGTACCTGATCTCTCTTTTACTCTGTTCGGGTGCAGCCAAGCGAGCACCTGCGAGAGTTTGGCAGGAGCCTGCGATGATTCGGCTGCGCCTTGGGTGGTGCCAGGCGCCATCCGCTGGTGAATGGGTGACTTGCGATTACCTGGGGTTCTTCGCTGCTGCTTTGGGCGTCTTTGTAAGCCCTTGAAGGAAATCGGCGAGCGCCCATTCTAATTCTATTTTGTGCTGCACTTGACGTTGTTTGCCATTTTGAGCTCATTTCCTCTTCTTTTCAAACTCTTTTCACACAAATCATCACGGGCACCTAAAGACACAAACAAAGAGAAAACAAGTAAAATGAACACAAACGACACGCAAAATACTCAAATAATAAGCAAAAAACTATCCTAATAGGGATTCTGCAAAACAAATGGATCCAGGAACAAGAAATGGACATACAAGGGGCAACTGATTTGGGGCTAAAAATCCAACCTATTCCCGTCTAATTCGCCCAAATTTGAACTCGGTGGAGGAGGGGAGAAATGAAGAGAAGCAATGGTTTCAGGTTCTGTTCTTGGATATGGCACTGTGCAGTCGCATGATCTAATTCATTCAAATGGAGTAAAAGAGGTCTGAACTAGATAGTGTTTTCTCTTTTCTAGTGATTTCTCACCTTCCGTGCTACAATGGCCAGGACAAAGGGTCGCGATCTATATGCAAGATAGAAAATAGTAGTGAATGCTTTTTTTTTGCCATTTTCACCTTGACAAAATGGAAGAAGAAATTTTGCGGTAACGTGGATATGCATATTGCTGTTGCAGCTGCGATGCTGGAGCTCTGGACTGATTGAACGAATTGCCAAGAGGTATGGTCAAGTGATCAAGATCTCGGAAGAAACATATAGCAACTAATACCCTGAGTGAGGTAGAAAATGAAAACTTGAAGGAAACGTAGAAAGAGCTACAAATCAAATAAAAGTCTGCTCGATGTTTAGACAAAAATCTCACATGAAATGGTTGAAGGGGGATGATGCGAATACTGGCTATTTCTATGGAGTTGTGAACAAACAGAGGCAAAAATCTAGTGTCATTGGAATATTCCTCGAGGATGAGAGATGGACAAAAGATATAACAAAAGTAAAAAAAGGTACAAAAAGTCATTTTCAGAAGCACTTCCAAGCAGGCAAATGGAAAGACCAGATTTTATATTTGCCATCTAATAAGCTGAATGAGGAGGACAACTTAATGCTAATAGTTCATTTTTCAGAAGAGGAAATCACTAAAATAGTGATGCTATGTGGTGATAAGGGTGAGAAAAAAAACCGTCGTTTTTTCGGTTAACCGAAAACCGACGATTAACCGAACCGAATAACCGAAATTTTTTGGTTATTTGGTTATTCGGTTCGGTTATGGTTACGAAAAACCATAACCAAAATTTTTCGGTTCGGTTTTCGGTTATAACCGAAAAACCGAATTATTTTTTTTTATTTTTTTTTTATTTTTTTTTAATTTAGGTTTTTTATTATGTTTTCACAAATTTTTAAATTGATTATAACTAAAATTATAGATGAAATATTGCCATTTTTTTATTAAATTTTATAAGTTATATAAATTTATAAGTTTATAAGTAAATAAAGGTTTA
>JAOWBN010213049.1:0-13782 GCA_028565015.1 Pinguicula moranensis
ATCCATCTTAACATTCTCATCTCCGCCACTTCAAACTTCTGCTCATGTGACAGTCTCATAGCCCAACACTCTGACCCATAGAGCATGACAGGTCTTATAACCGTCCTATAAAATTTCCTTTTCAACTTTAGTGGGAATTTTTTGTCGCATAATACTCCAGTAGCCGATCTTCATTTCATCCATCCGACCTTGATGCAATGAAACAATCTTTTTGTGGGAGTACTTGTCTTCAATCCTAGCTTCCATTCCACCCTCCTCCATTTCATTCGCAAAATTGCACGCCATATACTCAGTTTTCGATCGACTCAAGCGTAGTCCATTGGCCTCTAATGTCACTCTCCAACGCTTCAGCTTAGCGGTAATATCCTCATTCGTCTCTGCCACTAAAACAATGTCATTTGCAAACAACATACACCATGGTACTTCATCTTGTATGCCCTAAGAAAGTACATCCATAATCACTGCAAAAAGGAATGGACTCAGTGTTAAACCTTTGCGCAATCGTATATCCACCAGAAAATACTTTGTTTCCTCCATTGGGTTCCGCACACTCGTCTTCGCGCTATCATACATATCCTATATAACCCTCACATACATCCACGACACCTTCTTATTTTTTAGGCATTCCCAAATAACTTCTCTCGATATAAAATCATACACCTTCTCTAAGTCTATAAAAGCCATATGGAGATTTCGTTTACATTCTCTGTATTTCTCCATAAGCCGTCTCTGAAGATGGATTACTTCCATCGTCGACCTCTCGAGCATAAATCCAAATTTGTTCTCTTTCACGTGTACTTCTCTACGTAGTCTACGTTTAATAACTCTCTCCCATAATTTCATGGTATGGCTCAAGAGCGTACATTGTTGTACTTCTCCCTTGTTCTTATAGAGCGGCACTACTATGATACTCTCCACTCCTATGGCATCTTTCCCGCCTTTAGAATAGTATTAAAAGGAGTCGTTAGCCACTGCACCCCTATTTCTCCTAGGCACTTCCACACCTCAATCGGTACCTGATCCGTCCCCCCGCTTTTGTTGTCCCCATCTTTCCAAGGGCCTCCTTCACCTCCCCTACCGATATTTGTCTAACAAAGCACCGATTTTCCGGTCGTCGCATCGACTCCCCACCCCCAAGATGCTATCATTATCATGCGTCTCGTTAAACAACTTGCTGAAATACCTTTCCCACCTCTCTCTAATCTCCATATCTGTTAAGAGAGTTTTTCCATCCTCATTCTTTATATACTTGACGGTGTCAATATCCCTACTACTCCGATCTCGAGCTTTTGCGAGCTAATACATTCCTTGTGCACCTTTCTTAGTGTCCAATCTCATATACATATCCTCATACGCCTTGCTTTTAGCTTCTGCTACCGCTTTTTTTGCCTCTTCCCTTTCCTGCCGGTATGACTCATTTCGTTCATGCCGACTTAGGTGATATAAAAGTAAACTATGACTAGAGGAGGTAATAAATACTATTTTACAGTAATTGATGATTGCTTTAGGTATACTCGAGTATATTTCTTTAAACATAAAATGATGCCTATGATAAATTTCTACAATATAAAATCAAAATAGATTGATAAGAAAATTAAGAGAAATAGGTCTCACAAGGTGGAAAATATGTCCCTAAATATTCAACTGAGTCTAATGGTGTAGTTGAACGAAAAAACAATACATTAAAAGAGATGATGAACTCTATGCTTCTTAGTTCGTTTGCACCTAATAATTTGTGGGGAGGTGCCATATTGTCAGCATGTCATTTACAAAATAGAATTCCTCATGGGAAAATGGGTAAAACACCATATGAAATATGAAAATGCCTAACCTAAAATATCTAAAAGTGTGGGGGGTGTCTTGCAAAAGTGATGCTTCGAGATCCTAAAAAAGAAAGTTATGCTAAAAATAGTATTACATATCACATCCTTGTTCTCAAGATAGTTCTTTGAACACATCTTTCCTTTAACGGAAAAGATTTCTCGTGCTCCTGTTGAACGAAAAGAACCAGAGATCTCTGATGTGAAACATTAAGTAAAATGACTTTTATACTTATTTTGTTGATAAGGATATGTTTTCTTACTCCGAAGCTATCTTTTCTTCTAATGCCAATTTTTTGAAAGATGCGATTAAAGTTTAAATGATTCTATTTTGAAAAAACCAAACATGGGTTTTGGTTGACTTACCTAGAGCAAAACCAATTGGTTGCAAATAGAATTTTAAACAAATTTTTTGTCTTGATGGTTCAATTAAAAATACAAAGCTAGATTAATTACAAAATGTTTTACCTAAAGACAAAATATTGATTATTTTAATACTGGTGCTCCAGTAACAAGAAATACTTCAATTCGCATTTTAATCGCTTTAGCATCAGTTTACAAACTTGTCATTCACCAAATGGCTGCCAAAATTGATTTTTTAAATGGAGATTTATAAAAAGAGATTTACGTGGTTCAACCAGAGGGGTGTGTGGTTCTGGCCAAGAAAGAAAAGTGTAAATTGAAAAATTTCTCTATGGCCTGAAACAAGCTCCTAAACAGTGTCATAATAAATTTGATCAAGTTTTGATCAATGGGGTTTCTTCAGTTAGTGTAATAAAATGTGTCTATACTAAGATAACCAATGAAGAGTTTGTTATCATTAGTCTTTATATTGATGGTATGCTTATATTGGGTACTTACCTTGGGATAGTACTTAGTACTAATAAATTTTTAGCTTCACAATTTGATATGAAAGATATGGGGGAAGCTAGTGTGATATTGGAAATTAAAATTATAAGGAATGTCCCTATCCAAAAGAATAAAATAAAAAATGATAAGGAATGATCACGGCATTAAATTGTCACAAGATCACTGTGTAGAGAAACTTCTAAAGAAATTTGATAACTTTAATGTAAAACTTGTGAGTAATCCTTATGATCCCAAATCTCAATTAAAGAAAAATAAAGGTGAACATATATCTCACTCTAAATATGCACAAATGATTGGGAGTCTATTGCATTTAATGATTTTTCACGACCCAATATATCATATGATGTGGGTGGATTGAGTAGGTGCACTCACAATCCTATTGATGAGCATTGGTTGGCACTGGTCATACTGCTAAAATATTTAAGGGGTACCATGACTTATGGTATTCAATTTAGTCGAGTTCCCATTGTACTTGAGGAGGGTTATAGTGATGTTAACTGAATCTCTAATTCAAACGAGACAAAATCTACTAGTGGATTCGTACTCACCTTAAAGGAAGTTGTGATTGCTTGGAATTCTACCAAGCAATCTATGATTGCCAGATCATCTATGGAGTCCGAGTTTATTGGTCTGGAATTGGCTAGTAGTGAGGCGGAGTGGTTGAAAAACTTCTTGGTGGATATTTCTATTGGAATGAAACCTACACCTTTCTATGCATTGTGATTGTCAATCGGCAATAGCCATAGCTAAAAATAAAGCTTACAATGGCAAAAGCAGAAATCTTCTATTGAGATATGACGTTGTTGAACAATTGTTGAGAGATGGAATTATTTTCATAGATTATGTGAGGTCAGAATTGAATTTGGTCGATCCTCTGACTAAGTTGCAGAGGAAACAAATTTAAGAGTAATCGAAGGATATAAGACTTAAACCAATTTGAAGTCAACAATTACAGGAAACCAACCTATGTGATTGGAGATCCCATGAAGTAAGTTCATATAGATAATAACAAGTCATTGTAAGATTTTGTGAGCATAAATTATTTAATTGTCCCTACTATGATGTGTGTGGTGCTCAAACTCCATCTTATTGAGAGAATGAGTTAAATCTTTTAGGGTGCATTTGCTAGACTAATTAACCTTTGATAATCGATGGATTTATGCACTAATCCACTGTCACAACGTGTTTGGTACCTTGTGTGTTCATTCTCGGGTCGAGAAAATACAATTCCTCAATCGGTTACTGTTCACGTATTATTCCCAAAATTCAATACACTAACAAATGGGCGGATTACGTTATACTGGTTCAATCTCGACTAAAAATTTCTCACTACCCTCATTTACTTTATCATATTTACAATGTTTGCCAATTATATATACCCTAAAATATTGCAAGCCATCTAAACCTAATTCCATTGTGTTATTTTGTCGTGCCGTTTCGTCTCCGCTTCAAATTCACAAGTTCTACCGTGTATTCTTTGAATCTAACCTAGATTCTTACTTCTTGGCCGTCTTATTCCTCGATGTATTTGTTGTTGCCCATTTATCTTACATATTAACCTATACGTTTCACATCTCCACCTACACACTCCATTCTACCCGACGTTTCCTCGATTTGACTACAACGTTGGTAAAATTCCTTCAAGATTTTGTTGCAAATGTTTTTATAGTGTGATTAATATTTGATAGGTTTTAGATTTGAAACTACATTTTCCTGCTTTAGATCCGTGGTATGGGTGTTTGGGGAAACGTGGTAGGTCCATTAATATGTATGCACATATGTCGTTCACTTCATTTTCAGTTTCAATGTTCTATGTCATTTTGTTGCAATTATGTATGGACTACATTAATATGAGTGTATATGTATGTGGTTAGGTTGATTTTAGAATTGAAATTCATTGTTTTGCTTCAGATTTAGGGTTCAATTATTTGGTAGAAATTTGCATTGTCATCATTGATGCATGTATGCGGGTTCTTGTTTAAATTCTCCAAAAATCTATCACCTGCTATGAATCTTGTAGGCAATAATCTTTAATTTTGTGGTCGGGTGAGGATTGAATGTCTGTTTATAGGGTTTTATCTTGAATGTTTAACTTTATATATATAGGTTTGTTTATACATATTCCGCGAACATAATATTCAATCATACATGTCTTTTTATTGTTGTTTGTGGTCGAAATTTTGTAGAATTGAAATGTGTGATTGAATTTTCTAGTCAGAGAACATTGTGTTGCATGAAGCTATATGGAACAAGAAAACGCTATGAGTAATCTCCGTGATATCATTGTTTACCAACTTTTACTTGTTTCTTCTAGGTTATGTGTTTGTTGTTTGTCTTATTATGTTATACATGGATGAATCTTGTTAGCACAAAATTCATGCCTTGTGTGGTTTTAAATCCTAAACCCTTAAAGTAGTCGTCACAGTACCTCATTGTTTCTGTCTGCTATGTGTATTGTCATCTCACTAATGAGGCAAGAGGAGTATGAGAAGGCTAAAAAGAAACGTAGGCGTAATGCCTCACCTAAGTACCTAATTCTTGATAAGATTTGGAACAAATGACCTTTTTGGAGAGACCAAACCAAGGATGCACAAGAAAGCGTTTACTGAGCTGTGTAGGGCCTTGAGAGATGAGGGTGACATGAATGGTGATTAGTATATTTTAATTGAGGAGAAGAGTGCAATTTTCCTATGCACATTAGCTAGCCCATCACCAGAAGAATAAAACACTACAAGACTAGGAAAGGGCAGTTGGCAATTAAACTCAAGGATATATTCCTCTCCTTTCATTAGGTACTAAGGATTGCGATTAAACTCAAGGATATATTCCTCTCCTTCCCAAAACTTGTAGGCAATGAGTGCAATGACAAAAGATGGAGTTGTTTCCAGGTAGAGTTTGGTTCACTTGCTCAATGTGGCACAAATTTCCATTTGTAACTTGCTAACATTTTTGATAAACTGGTTGAAGGGCTGCTTGGGAGCTCTGGATGGGAAATACATAGCTGTATACACACCCACTAAAGACCAATCGCACTACAAGACTAGGAAAGGGCAGTTGCAATCAATATGCTTAGAGTTTGTGACATACAATGCAAATTTGTGTGCATACTTGCTGGTTGAGAAGGTTCAACGGTAGATGCACAAGTGTTGGGGGATGTTATGAGTCGAAGAAAGAATTTAGGGTGCAACAAGGTATATCCACACTCGTTTCTTTAACCTAATTTAGTTTCACCAGAATTCGATTTGCATAGCACTAACCTATTTTGCTCGTTTGTCTTAGACTGTTACTACTTGTGCGATGGAGAGTATATGGACTGTGAAGGTTTCTTCATACCCTATAGGTACACAAGGTACCACCTTAAGGAGTGGGGGACTGAACCTAGGAGACCACAGAACCCACAAGAGCTTTTTAATATGAGACATGCTACAACAAGAAATGTCACTGAGAGGGTATTAGGAATTCTGAAGAAGTGATGGGTGGTGTTGAGGAGCCCTACCTATTACCCCATTAAGAAATAAACAAATATTATGTTAGTGTGTGTTTTACTTCATAACTTCATTATGAATGAAACACCAAACAACCCATTATTTGTTAGTTGTGATAGGGTTGAGGATGTGCACAATATGCCAATGGATGACTTGGAACAATATATTCAGTCGTTTCAATCCTCAGCAGCATGGAATCAGAAGCGAGATGATTTGGCAGATGAAATGTGGGCAACCTACGCTGGTCAAGGGCAAACTTCACCCACTGCTCTAGTACACGAGCCAACACCAATTGCTCCGAAGGCTTGATACATGATTATTGTTGTTTATTTATGAACTTGTATTTCTTAGTTATTTTTGGATGGAGAATATTGGTTTCTTGGTTCTATGTTACATCATCTAGTTGTCATCTGACTCCATATTTGCATCATGTAGTTGTTATGTCTTATGATGATTTACCTTTGTATGTTTTTTTTATGTTGTTCTTCATTTAGGATGAGAAATATGAATGATGACATCGCAAATTGGATTGCCTTCAACAAAGATCTAAAGGAATAAGTAATGGAAAGCCCTCTTCCCAAGCCAAAGCCAAAGGGTAAGAAACTATTTAAGAGCTCGACAACTCCATTGAGGAAGTCTCCATCAAAGCAAGCAAGCAAGGAGAACAAGAATTCTCCAAAGAAGAGAGTATACTTCAGTATGGACAAGGAGAGGCTCATGATATAGGCAATGAAGGAGCTCACATTGGTGGTATACAAAGCAAGGGTGAGGTTGAAGAAGGGCTCCCACCCAAAGTGTGTTGCAAGGATAAGACAATTGGTGAATGGCAGTAGGATTGAGGCTGAAAACACCGTGAACAAGATTCATGTGTGGAGAAGAGAGTATGGTTTGCTGAGTGAGTTTGCAAGTCAGAGTGGCATTGCAATTGATTTGGAGACGCAAACCTCTGTGGTAGACAGTCCTGAGCTTTGGAAGGAGCTATTCAAGGTTGTGTTTAATTTTTCTTACCCTAATTAATTGTTACCTAATCCAGTCTTGTTCACGGTGCAGGTGACAAGATATTTGCTAACCTAAAGGGGAAAAACTTTCTCTTCTATGATAAATTGTGTGAATCTTTAGCAAGTACCAAGCTTAAGGTTCACAATGCGCTGACTTTTCTTTGACTGTAGAGGATTTGGATCTGATGGGAGCCTATGTATCAAATGATGAGGCGGAAGAAGGAGAAGGAGACACTTCCGAAGAGAAGGAGAAAAATCCATCTGAAAAGGTTGTGACCTTGCAGCCTTCATTGTTGAGCCTTGTGGCAACAACACTAATAAGAGAAAGACAACCACCGCCAATCAAAAGTAGTTTCTACAGCAAAGCCACTCACACCTTTGCAGAAGCTGATGTTATGTTTGCCAAAGGAGCCAAATGGTTTGAAACACAAGGTTTTACTGATGAGGCCAATGAGAAGAAGGCATCTGTGATTTTAGAGAATTTGGAAGAGTTTACAAACCTCAACTTTGAGAAGAAGATGGATCTAGTAGATCACCTATTATTGCACCCCATACAGTAAACAATTTGGAAGAGTCAATTGAGTGAAGGAAATAAGGATTTGATGAGGTTCTTCTTCAAGGGGAAGTAGGGTGCGGTGAAAGAGGTTGATGTATCCAATGAGTCAAACTAGTTAAAGTTGCGACATTGGGATAAAACTTATGGTGAAACTATTTGTCTATTGTCTGTTAGGTGTTTGTTGACCTATGTGTTCCCCTTAAAACTTTTTTATCTGTTGCTTTTTATGGCTTGTACTATGTCCACAATCCACAACGTACCCAGTATATTCCCAAGTAAGTGGTGTCTGGGGGTCAGATGTATGCGGTCTTACCCTTGTAATTATACAAAGAGGTCATTTTTGTTGCGACCCAATGCTATGTACTATGTAGTTCTATTAAATAAGCAACCATCCCAGTTCTACGTTACTTGATCTCCCAATCCTCATCAAAGTTCATGTTTGATGCAAAAGTTGTAGTTACCAGTCTAACAACCAATCATACCATCAACTTCGGATATCTTTCAATGTAATTAACAAACAACCAAAAAGTTCTTGGAAACTTGCAAAGAGAATGGAAAAGATCTTCAACCACAATATATTTTGCCTCAAAGAGCATAAAGGCAATATGAAGTGGTATAACAAACAGAAAAAAGTTGGCTTTAAGACTTGAGAAAATGATCATTGAAAGCAAGAATCTTGTGCTCTCCCATTCCGAGGGACCACATGAAGGGCAAGAATAAATATACTGCATGCAGACATAGTTGAAACATGTTCCTTTTCAGACATAGTTGCATAGAGATAATGTAAACCATGTCTGAAAGTGGCTAAATTTCAAACCCATGTCAAAAACCATGTTCGAAATTGGCTAAATTTTAAAAACCTTGTCAAAATGTGAAAAACCAGTATGAAACAGAGATTGAAGCAAATCAATTGATCCACATTACAAAACCATGTCCGAAAGTGGCTAAATTTCAAAAGCTAGTACAAAGTAAATTTTCTCAAAACCAACAAACTAACCAAAATTTAAGTTCGAACTGCTACAAACAACATTAGTTATCTTCTTTGTCATCATCCTCAGCTTCAAATCCAGAAAAGGCTTATGGAAACCCTAACTCAAATCCTGGCAAAGCTTCGGGAAACTCTACCAGCTTGACGTTGTCACTACCATCCTCCTCCTCTAGATCGTTTATCCACTCATACCAAAGGCATTTTTCCTCGTGAAACATCGGAGCTCTCACTGTAGGGAGTGGATTAAATTATCCGGTGAATACATCATTCTTCCTTTTGGGTAATATATTGGACTCAGTGGACGACTGGTGGCTATCCTCCACCTTCGGGATCTTTCCTTCAACAAATGAGGGATTGATCTCCATGGGCATTTTCAGGACATCGCTAGGACGGATCTTGGACGTCATCGCCGGAATAGAGGTGGGATGCTTCTATGAAATCATCCAGTACCATGGGCTCTTCGCGGATATGGTTTTCAATTGGGTGAAAGAAGGGAGAAATGGGGAGGTTGCACCGATTATGGTTCGTACACCGATGATTTAGGATGAGAAATAGGGTAAAAAAATGTAACTACATGACTTTGATAGAAATCTTAACTATAAATCTTTTATCCTCTCGCAATTCCTACGAACATAGTGAACAACGTGTAGGATAACTGTTAATTCGGGGTTAGATTGGTAAATTACTACTTGAATAAATGACGTGACATAGTTATACTATTTTTAACCTACGATACCAAACACTGATTTAGTAATTTCAAGTTTTCGTAATCCTATGTAATCATCGTAAAGGTGTGTAGTAAACACGGTGGAGTATTTTCAATCTCGAGTAATCTCGTAACTTTGAATAAGTTGAAATTGTTCTAATCCAACTACCAACCACACCCTTCATTTTTCTTTTGGATGGTGTACTAAATGCAGTGTACACTTGACGAAATAACCCATATGAATGTCGAGTGGGTCCGCTCCTATGAGATTTGTGGTGAGATCTCTAGAGCATTCATGAAACCAGGCACGTGCATGGCCGATTAGTGCAAAACGGCGATGAACAACAAAAATTGTAGGATATCGTGTTTTTTTTTTAATCTTAATTGTAGGATATCGTGTAAATGAAGGACATCAAATATACAAGAGGAGTTCTTGGTTCATAGAAACTAAAATTTTCAAATTGTATATTATGTTTATTATTTCTATATCTTGTTCATACTTTGAAAAGAAACCAGATTTCTATGCACTTACTTCCATGAGAATAAACTCGGAAAGTGTCTAAATTATTTTGTAATATGTAGGGATTATAGAAATAATTTAAAATAATTACCCTAAGAATATATCTAAAAGATATATTGATGGTTTTTAAATTGGGGGTTACAATATCATGATTGCATGATTTAAAAGTTTTCAGGATTGTCTTTGAATTGTTATAAGTTATAAATATACAATTATTGTGTGCTTTAAATAAATTTACTTTCATAACCTCCAATCTTAGGGTCTATAAAAGGGGATTTGACTTAGAATGAGAGAGGAATTAACTGTATAATCTTTTCTTGGGTTCTCTTGTGTGTTTGAGTTTGTTTGTGAAGAAATAATAGTTGCTCCTGAATCTAGCGTTTACTCAAACGAACTCGTTGAATCAATCCTAAGGAAATTACTATTGAAGTACATCTCGAGTCGAGCAGTTCTCTTAACAAGTTGTAATGGGTTATTCGGTCCAAATTTCGGTGGTCTATTTCTAGTGACATATTCTCGGTGGTGATCTTATTGATTCTATAAATACAATAAGAATTACAATAACAACAAAAACACGGTTAATCTTCGGGATGGAAACGAAGTTGGAATTTTATATTAGGAGAAAAAGTAAATAATTTTTCTGTACATAATATATATTTTTCAAAGTATGGAAGGGGGAGAGGGAATTTGCGGTATCTTGTTCCTAATATCGAAATAACTAATATTTGAAATAACAACTAAATAAAATAGCATTTTTGACGATGAGAATTGAAAATGCATTGTAATAACATTTTTATAAGAGAGGGGTATTTCCGTACTTTCCGCTAGGCGCTTCCTTTCTCACCGCGCTACTTTGCACAATATTATTTCTACTTTCTAGCGCGTTACTTGCCCAAATATTAGGGTTTATGAGCTTCTTCATCTTCATACCCTAAGGCGGTGGCAAAATCTCTTCTTCCAATTGGGGGTCGCTCAATTCTCTGATTCTGGATCTTGAGGTGATCGATTGAGAATCGATGGCGGAGCACTTGGCCTCCATTTTTGGAACGGAGAAAGATCGGGTCAACTGCCCATTCTACTTCAAGATCGGTGCTTGCCGCCATGGCGACCGCTGTTCTCGTCTGCACAACCGGCCGACGATATCTCCCACGCTGCTTCTGTCGAATATGTACCAGCGCCCAGACATGATCACCCCGGGAGTCGACCCTCTGGGACAACCCATCGAAGCTGACAAGATCCAGGAGCATTTCGAGGATTTCTACGAGGACATATTCGAGGAGCTCAGCAAATTTGGGGAGATCGAGAGCCTCAATGTATGCGACAATCTCGCCGACCACATGATTGGAAATGTGTACGTTCAGTACAAGGAGGAGGATCATGCCGCTGCCGCCCTTAACGCCTTCCGGGGAAGGTTTTACTCTGGCCGTCCGATAATCGCTGATTTTTCACCTGTCACTGATTTTCGCGAGGCTACATGCCGGCAGTATGAGGAGAATAATTGTAATCGGGGTGGCTATTGCAATTTTATGCATGTCAAGATGATTGGTAAAGAACTGAGAAGGAAGCTGTTTGGTAAGAAGCAAACCAGGTTCTGGGGTAAAAGGAGCCGCAGCAGAAGTGCAAGTCCCCCGCAGGGACATAGGCGGGATAAGGATAGAGATAGGGGTGATAGGGATAGGGATAGAGAGAAGGATTTTGACAGGCGGGATTATCGTGGTGGTGGGAGGAGAAGTGGTGGCGGTGATAGGTACAGGGAGAGGTATGATGGCGAAAGGAGAAGGCATGGGGGGAGTCCACGGAGGAGTAGGAGCCCTGTGAGGGAAGGGAGCGAGGAGCGCCGGGCTAGAATTGAGCAATGGAATCGGGAAAGAGAAGGGAAAGGGGCATGATTGTGTTTGAAGTGATGCAGGTGTTCTGTTTGTTCGCATTTTGTACGCTTTATAGTCTAGAATGATAATTAAAGCACATGGTAATTCATGAACACTAGAAGGATATTTGTTTTTCCGTGGGAAATGATTCAGGAATTGCTAATTTGACGTATCAGAGTTCGATTTTGTGGATGACGTTGCTTCTTGTTGATATGGATTGTGGAGATGATTGCTTAATTTGCCGTCATGTTTCCCTTTCAAGTGTGCTTCTAAAATGTGTGACAAATGATTGTTGTTTTACTTCGTTTAGTTATTTGCCATGCAGATAAGTCCTCGTGTTGTTTGGGCTTGCATAAGTAGTGTTCCTGGTATTTTCTACAAATAGAATGCCATCTAGCTTAATGAACTCCTTCCCTTGTCGTGAAAATGACTTCAGAAAATGTATTTGTAGTCTACATACTGGAGTTAAATATTTTATTTCTTTCTTCTGACTGATCATTTGTCAAACACATCAGTATACCTGAGGTAAAACATTGTATTAGTGACTATATGTGTACTTCTGGGCATCATGTTTCACTGATTTAAACATATTCTGTTCTTGTTTATGAAGCTGATCCGCGTAAACTCGTAATAAGGATGTGATGTGCGTCCATTTGCTGTTATGCCATTTCCCGATATATTTTTGTATAATCCTTGTGTTACAACAATATAGCAGCCAAGTCTTTTCTTTGGTCGTGCCTCTGACCCCTGCCTATGTTGTATTGTTATTTTACTCTTCGTTTTTTGTTCTTTTGTGTGGATAAAGGGGTGCATCCTTGCTGTAGTGTAGGCTCTGAGACTTGGAATCCGTTGTAAAAAGATGAGATAAATTGTTTTGACTGTTTATTCAGAATTAATGGATTCTAGCAGGAATAATGTTTTGACCACTCCTTGTCTTCAAGTTGGTTTGGCTGTATTTTCTATATGATTATATTGTATGCTATTTCTTAGATGAACTCGTATTCCTGAAGCATGACACTAACATAACATAACCCATGTACCCTTTGGTTTTGGCTCAAAACTTTTGATTTGCCGGATTCGGCGTTAGTTATTGACGATTGGATCCAACATCTAGGGCTGGTTAAACGGGATACGGGATCGGGTTTTGCCAATACCCGGTCCCGTCCCGCTTGAGAACGGGATTGGTTTTCCCATCCCGTTTTCGTCTCGAGACTTGGGTCCCAAAAAATTTGGGACTCTTGGTTTCCCAAATTTCTCATTTTTTTTAATTTTCTATTTTTATTATATTCTTTAAGAATATAATACTAATAGTATGATATAATATATAGTATTAACAGTATAATATAATCATAGGGTCCATTGCAAATGAAGTTGGAAGAGTCATTATTGACAATTCTTTTAGCTTTGTGCTAATAATAAACTAGAGCAAAATAGCTCTATTAAATTCCAGTGTTTCTATTTAGTGAAGTTGCTGATATTCGATACATTTGACGCAATTCATATTGGGTTGCAACGGAAATAACATTTTTGTATAATTATAAGGGTAAGACCGCGTACATCTGACCCTCCAGACACCAACTTAGTTGGTAATATACTGGGTTCGTTGAGTTGAGTTTTTAATATGATATAATCATATTGGAACTGAAATAAACATACTGGTAAAAAAAATAATACTCAACATTAGAACTTGTATAATACACAACCTTAAACCGAAAATTATACGCTAACTTGAACCCTTCAAGAATCAAGGAAATTTGGTCCCAGAAAACTCGTACAACAAATGAACATAACACGAAAGTAAGATGACAAAATATCACCTTTGTATTGTGATTTGCGAGAGAAGATAAGAAGAATTGGAACGGGACGAGGGTTGAGGGAACGAAGTGGCGCAACGAGCCATTGAAAAATTAGTGAACGAAAGTAAGAAACATTAGCTAAGGTTGTATCTTTTAAATATTTAATTATATTTAA
>JAOWBN010213060.1:0-13781 GCA_028565015.1 Pinguicula moranensis
CCGACGCATGAATCTCCTCTGATAGGGGTGAATATGCAACTAAGACTCCATGGCACTAGCTTCACCCTTAGTTACTGACAGGGAACTGTTGGATCTATTGAGGTGAGAGGATAGGAATAGAAGGGCGGGGTGGGAGTTGAAGCTGACAGGAAAGCATTTTGACAAAGATGATGGGGGAGACTCTACCGGGCGCTCTGAGGCAGCCCAGGGAGGAATGACTCAATGAAGGAAGGTGTGGCCAGACATAGGAGTAGGTGGGAATTTTGCACGTAGAAGACAAAATGAATGGAGAATGAAATCACCGCACACGGAGGGGTTACTATTCATCACCGCACAAGGAGGAGGTTTTACTTCATCATAGAGGATTGGGTCATCCTTCATTCACAACCTTGGGTCATTTATATTCTCGCTTGTTTGAGAAGGTTGATAAAGACAACTTTTGTGTGATGCTTGTGAAATGGGTAAGCGTAATAGAAACTCGTATGTTAGCTTGGATTGTAGGAGCTCTGATGCCTTTTAGTTGGGGCATTCTAATGTATGGGGCTTTTGTCCCACAACAACAGTCAGTGGATTTCGATACTTTGTGACTTTCGTTGACTGTTACTCTTGGGTTACTTGGCTTTATCTGATGAAGACAAGAATGAGGTGCTTACAAGTTTTAAAGAGTATCTGTCATCACAGGGAATCCAACACCAAACTACATGCCCATACACATCAGAGCAGAATAAAATGGCGGAGAGAAAGAATCACCATCTTCTAGAGGTTGCTCGGAGTATGATGATTGCCATGAATGTCCCTAAGTACCTATGGGGGCAAGTAGTTATGACAAGTGCTTTTTTGATCAATTGGATGCTCTCACGCATACTGCATTATAGGTCCTTATTTCAGGTTGGAAATGCTCAAATGGAGACATTGCTACTTTGAGAATCTTTGGTTGTGTGTGCTTTGTTGAGGAAAACAGATTAGGGGTAGGAAATTTGGATTGGAGGGCTATGAAGTGTGTCTTTGTGGGGTACTCTACTATTCAGAAGGTATATGTCTGTTGGAATCTAGTTAAGAGTAGACTATTTTTGATCATGGATGTTACGTTTCAGGAGCATGGGTCGTACTTCTCCAATGAAGTATCCCCCTTCTTTGATGCCTCATTAGATCCGAGTGCTATACGGTAAGAGGGGGAGAGTAGTAGTGATAGTACGAGTTGAAAACATTTCCTGCCCTTCCCCGATGAGTGAGTCAGCAGTAGAGAGGGAGATATTTATTCAGGGGGAGCCACTGTTAGTATACATTAGACATCATTGCCATTACAAGTGGCAAAGGAGAGATGATACCAGAACCGTACTTGAGTCTCCAGAGCCTATTCCATGCCCAATGTCATTTCTTGCTTCGACTACGGTGGCACCTTCACCTTCACCTTCATCTTCATCAATCCATTTATGTGATGTTACTCCTATCCCTTATATTACTATTAGGAGAACCTCTCGCAGCAATGTAGGAGTCCTACCTAATAGACATGGTTTTCTTCCGATATTGCTCATCTCCGTGATATTGCCCATTCGATTTCTTATTCACATATCCAATCATGGAGCATTCATTGCATCATTGGACATTGTCTTTATTCTTAAGTGTTGGCAAGTTGCAAAAGAAGACTCAAGGTGGAAAGCTGCCATGATAGAGGAGCTTGAGACCCTTACAAAGAATAAAACCTAGCGGCTTGTGCCACTACCGCCGGGTAAGAAAGTTGTTAAATGTAAGTGGGTGTTCATTGTGAAGCAGAACCAGGAGGGCATAGTGGAACACTATAAGGCACGACCGGTAGCAAACAGTTTATGGGATTTATTACGATAAGACCTTTGCAACCTTGGCAAAGATGAGCAAAATCATGACACTGGTCTCTATTGTAGTGAACAAAAGATGGAATTTACACCAGATCAATGTGAATAATGTATTTCTTCATGGTGATCAGTTGGAGGAGGTTTACATGGAGATTTTCCCAGGATTTGGTACCACTCAAACAGCTAGTCAGGTTTACAAACTCGAAAAGTCATTGTACGGTTTGAAACAACATCCCCGAGCTTAGATTGATAGGTTTAGGAAGGCTATGGTTGGCATGAGATATCAACAACCCAATGCTGATCATACTGTATTTTCCAGGCATGACAGAAGTCATACCACGATGCTAGCAGTGGATGTGGATGACATGATCATTACCGACGATTATGATGGTGAGATTGCAAAGTTGAAGGTGATACTTGGTAAGGAGTTTGAAGTGAAAGACTTGGTGAAGCTGAAGTACTTTCTTGGGATTGAGGTCGCCCGTGGGCCAAAAAAAATTGTTCTATCTTAGAGGAAGTATGTTCAAGATTTTCTCTAAGAGATAGGGATGTTGAGCTCCAAGCCCGTTAAGATGTCGATTGACCAGACATTAAAGTTGAGTGTAGAAGTAGGCAAGCCAATTGATAGACAGTTGCAATATATATTATTTTTATTGTATTTAAGATGTTCATATTTATATTTGTGTTTAGGGACTTGTGCAATATATATTATTTTTATTGTATTTAAGCCTTTGAGAAATTTTGCAATAGTAAGTTCTAAATTCCCAATTTAAACATTAATCTCTCTAGAGAGTAGCTCCTCTCATGCGATACGCCGATATTCATCTCTCAAATATCATGCCTACACGTATCAAGAATTGCTACCTCACAAAATCCTCTCTTAATAAGATCGTACTCATCTCTCAAATATCTTGCGACCTACTAGGAGGCTTTAAACTTGTGAAACCTGCAAACAATGGTACCTTCCCCGTGAACACTCATCTCTTGAATCTCGTATTCATTGTAATTGGGGTTGATTTTACCATTTTTTAGCTAAGCTTTCATTTCTCGAATCTCGAACAAAGCCTAAGTACTAAACATTTGGTTGCCAATCAAAAAATAGTTTGTACTGAAGTGCAATGAAACTAAGCAACCAAACCATTTTGTTAAATAACTAAACCTTTCAAAACCATTCCAACACAAAATACATGTAGGGGTTACATCCTACCATAAAATGTGGGTATAGCTTATAGTCAAAATGCAAACTTACCAAATGATAACAAAGTTAGAGCAAAAAGTTTAGAATCTCCCTTGGCTAAGATGCCGAGTTTGTAAGAGCTCGTTTTTCTCTCCGGTCTCCACTCCCCTTGTTGCTCCGCTCTCTGAGATCTCAAGATTCCCCATCCAAAAGATTGTTGAATGGATAGATTCTTTCTCTTTTTGTTTCCTGCGAGTCGTTGGGTTTTTTGAGAAACTATAGGCAGATATTTTTCTCCTTAGTAAGGGAAAATTCATACATCCAATACTTCATATTCATGTAGGGTTTAGTACGCTTTACCGCAAAAATGATAGGAGTGTGTTACAACTAGGGTTGTGACTTGCATGAATGCGGGGTTGTGGCCTTACGATAATAGTCATTTCTCTTTTGCTGTTTTTCACTTATCTGATGTATTCGTTACATCCTTTCAAGAAATGAGAAATGAATATGAAAATGCACTTTTATTGATCAATGAGTGGCAAGATTCAAGTATAAAGGCTTGTTATAAATTCGTATAAACATGACTTATCAATGGTATGGTCCGTTTGAAATCATTCACGAATGTCCCGACGGAGCCATTGAAATTTCCCATCCTGAGAAGGGAACATTCAAGGTGAATGGCCAGCGGTAAAAGTTGTATCTTGATGGTGGTATTGTGAATGACGAAACTACCAATCACGTAAAAGATTAGAAGAACCTGATGTCAAGCTAGTGACATTAAAGAAATGCTTCTTGGGAGGCAACCCAAGCCCCCTTATGATCCAAGCATGGATGTATTCCCTACCGTCTTATACTTTTCTGAAAATTTAATTTCCTAATCACACATGAACTTTAAGTTTTGGAAGATATTATATACTTGTATGGGAGTAGTAGATTTCACTTAGTAATTTTTAATTTTTTCTTAGACATGATACTTGTTGTTTGTGTAAGATAATACAGAGCAAACCCCCAATTGATGGGTTTGGTGTTTTGCAGTGTAGGATTGATTGTAAATCAACAAGGAATAACAGTTATATTAGCTTTCAGGATTGCAGCCTCAAGCAAACGGGATTAGGTCCTCATGAACCCTATTGCTGATTGGACGATGTACTCTCAAAAGATTTATTTCAATTAGAATATGCAAAAATCATGCCACCGCATTCTAGAAACACTGTAGTTACGCCCCATCTAGCCGAAAATCATGCTAATAGCCCTGTCTTGTGCGATAGCTACAATAATTTAACCCACGTAACTCTCTAATCAAACCCATTGACTCTGCCACAATTAATTAGTCTTATCCCACTAAGCCCAACTATATAACCCTCAACAACTCACTCTTACAAACACAAACACAAAATTCGGTCACTCCAAAGCCCTTGATCTAGAAAAAATCCCACAGCTAGAACTGAAACGTCTGGCACATTCTATTCAAATTTCAGTTGTAGTCCACTGTTTGCCAATCAATTTTGTGTAACGTACACTCTTGCTATAGTCAGTGGGGTAAGTTTGGTTGTCCATACCATGTTTAAAGTTTGAAATGTTAGAGGGTTGAGAGTTTGGGTCGAAAACATGGCACCCACAAAAGGCTAGAATCATGAAAGATGAGCCTCAAAGAAAGTTTACAGGATGTGATGCACAAGCATTTTATGATTCAACTATGGGGTACTAGATGCCATAAAATAGAGGAGATTTGTGAAGGAGACATTGCCTAATTTTAGGAAAGTTTATAAAGATAGGGGTGTTGGAGTAAATTTCTTAATAGTTCGGGTGAATATTCTATCAATTTAGTTTAAGAGTTTTACGCAAATTTGGGCATGGCAATGGATGATAAGTTTAGGTTCGATGGTGTCTTGTTCCTTTCAGCCCCACTGAAATTAACACAATGTACAACCTCATTAATTTGGCGGAGAACGAGTTCTTCTAGTTTAATAGTGGATTTTCAGATCTTAGGTGTATGTCCCATTATTGTGTGACCCATAATTGACGAGGAATATGTCCACCGGACCAAAGGATGTTGAATTAGAAGTTAACAAAGATGACTGCCACACTAACATAGTCATGTGGCATATGTTTATCTACGCTCGGTTGATGCCCACAACCCATACCATTGGTATCAAGTGGAGGAGGTTGCTATTGATCTACGCGATAGAGACTGGGAAGAACATCAATGTGGGGAAGGTGATCTTCAAAGACATTATGTCGAGTGTCGCTTCAATGGGAAACAAATCCATCTTGTTGCACTTCCCATCATTGATCACGACTTTCTGCTTAAAGGCATGCGTGACTCTAACAATTGAAGAAAAATTGCAGCCCCCCTGCTTTGGACATTTGGCTAATGTAACCCAACAGATTGGGGGCATATTCTGAGATAACTGAGATCAAAACTGAGGATACGCCGGGTCATCTTGCCATCCCAAGGTCACTGTGAAAGGTAAATATGTAATCTCCCAATTAACTTGCAGGTTTATAGTGCAACGCCAAAAGATCCAACCACCTGTATTGCAACCTAGTGGGAATCTTTTTGTGAACAATACATACCCTTGTTTTGCAGCAGCCCACACCAACATTGTCCTCATGTCGGCAACCCATGATATCCAGTTCCCTATTCCCGCACTCTCACAACCAATGCAATTCACCATGAAAAAACTTCATGGAAAGGAGGTTGAAGATTCAGAAGATGAGGCAGAGGATGAAGATGAGGACAAGGACCATGAGGTGGAGTGAGTGGCCTCAGACTCTGATGCGGCATTTTAAAGAAAAGTTGCCAGCCGATGGGGAGTATTATTCTCACTTCCTTATCTTTTATCTCCATTGAGGGCACTATCGCTCTATGTTTGGGGAGGACTTTATCTTATGACTTTACTTCTTTAATTTAGCAGCTTTATTTATTTGCCGAAACATTTGTTGCTAGTTTTAATTTTGCTATTTTCTTATTTCCTGAACTATTTCAATTGGGTATTTTGTCTATTGTTTTGAACTATGTTTTCGGTGGACTGTGCTTGTGATTACTTACCTTACTATATACTTAGGGTGCATTACGATTATTAAATACGAGTAAAGTACATAGTTGACAAAAATTGATATCGAATGTGGGGATCATATAAAAGTGGGTAAATCCAACTGTGGGTTTTTATTGACTAGACATACCAAATGACTCTTCAAACTAGAAGTAACCCCTCCTAGCCTAAATAAGTTGGTACAAGTTATGGATAAGAAAAAAGTAAAAGCAAAAGCAAAAATAAAAATAAAAATAAAAATAGAAAAGTCGAAAGTTTTTTTAGCTAGGCGTCTAAAGCAAGCTAGGTTTTTCAAAAAGCATACGTTATGTATATATACATGCTCTTGTACTCATTGCATTTATGAATTATTCTCGAGACTAATGTATGATCTTGATAAAGAGCTTATATATACTGGCTTTAAAAAAAGATGTCTATCTCAATCGCTGGCTGCCTTGGCATGGGGATGAAAAAGTTTGGAGACTCAAGTAGGATAAATTTTCAATTGCAGCACCTAATAACGATATTTTGACTAAAAAATGGATGTTCCACATGCCCACTTTGTTAAATTCTTAGATATAAGTAATTCTTGTATAGTGAATGACTGTGTGCAGAGATGCTTGAATTCTTGAATGCTATATGTAGTTGTGAAAGCAGGTGCGTGAGTACATTTGAAAGTGAGGGGTGTCATAAGATGCATAATGAACTTTGGTGTATTGATTGAGGACAAGTAAAGATTTAAGTTTGGGGATATTTGATTAGCTGGTTTTGTACTAACTTAATGCTTTATATCTACTAATCTTCAATGGTTAAAGGTGCATTTTATATCCATTTTTTGTGTTTTGCCAGGATTTGAGGAATGCATTCATGAATTGAGAAATTGATGCTAAATGATCTTAATCAGATGACCATGGAACCAAATTTACAAGCCGCAACTCCAATATGGAAAGAACAAGTGTACAATGGCGGGAAAGAATTGTAGGCTGACCTTTTTGCCCTTAATTTTTCCTCCAAGCTTTTATTTGAAGCTACCCTTCAAGACATAATGTATTCTCTTGATATCGATTTAATCATTCTCTATACTTCTTGGGATCAAGTATTGTGTATAAAAAGCTTGGAAAGGAAGGAGCTTGAGTTCTCTATTCATCCAAAGGGGTTTTCTCCTCTTTGTTGTTCTTCTTGACATCATGAACTCGAATTTAGCTTGTTCACGTGAAGTCCACGCCTTGAGCATAGGTTAGAATCTCTTTTGGAGCATGATGTAACATTTGGTGGACTTGAGAGTTTATTTGGAAACTTTTTTTGTAATTTATTGTTATTGTTTGGTTTTATCGTTCCTTCTCTCTAACTTGCATGTGTCTGGCCAACATTTATGAGTTCACTAAGCGTGGTTAAAGGTTGGGAGACAAAGAACATGCTACAATTGGTAAAACTAACGATAATCACCATAGCATGAAAATGTCTATTAGGTTGTTGCTATCGTGAGAGGATTTCCTAAGCATAATGCCTTTGTTATGTTCAAGTGTGAAATATTACTCGAGAGATGAACGCTTAAATATCGAGAGAGGGGAATTATTACTCGAGAGATATTAGCTACTAAGAGAGAAAAATCCAGTAGACAACTACATAAATGACTAAAAGGATATATTAAAGAAGAAACTCTCCAAAGACACTAAGTGGTGACGTAATTTACCCTAGATCTCTACTCTAAATGAAGTTATCATTTACATTCCGTGCATCTTAAACTGGAGAATACTAGAAAAAGCCTTTCAATTTGTTTGGTTTAAAGTATGGTCGTGTTCTATTTGTAGTTTAACATCCCATCAATTGATCGTTTTTCCAAATTGCATAAAGCTCACTAATTTTGGTGCTTATCATCTATAATCCTCGTGATTCCACACTCCTCTCATCACTTTACTACTTGTTCAATTTTTGTGCACTTGCAAATGCATCAACATAATACAATTGAGATGATCTAGAAAATTGTTTGGTGACTGAAAATCTCACCATCCTGGAGGATCCTGCGTGTAAAGAGTGTGCCCAATGGTTTGAGGCCAACGAACCACAAAAGTAAAAGTACTTTGAAGCTCCATTGAGAAAGCAACAACCCTGGAGTTGAAGCCCTTGCCCACGTATTGAAATATGCATTTTTGGGCAAAGTAAGCACATTGTCGGTCATAATCTCAATCAATTTGTCTTGGCTAGAGGAAGATTGCTTATTGAGAGTTCTTTGGGAGCATAAATGCGCAATTGGGTGGATTTTAGCTGACATAAAAGGTATTAGTCCATCCTTATGCATGCATAAAAAGGTAGCAATCCTTCTATAGCTGCTTACCGCTGATTAAACCCAGTGATGAGATAAGTGGTGAGAAACGAGTTTTTTAAGTGGTTGGATGACGGGTTTGTGTACCCAATTTTTTAAAGTAGCTGGATAAGCCCTGTCCAATGTGTCCCCAAAAAGGAGGTATGACTATGGAAGCTAATGACAACAATGAGTTGATTCCCAAAAGAACAATCACAGATTGGAGAATCCACAGGGTTTATAGAGTGCTAAATAAGTCCACGAGAAAGGATCACTACTTGCTGCCTTTTATTGATCACATGTTGAATAGACTCGCATGGCAGAAATTTTATTGCTATATTGATGGATATTCAAGTTACAACCAAATCTCTATTACTAGAAGACCAAAAAAAGACAACATTCACCTGTCCTTATACTACATTTGCTTTCCACCACATGCCCTTTGGTTTATGTAATGCATTAGCTACTTTTTAGAGGTGCTTGAAGTCCATATTTTTTGATATGGTGGAACGTATCATTGAAGTAGTTATGGATGATTTTTGGTGGTTGGGTCTTCATTTGAGGGCTGCCCTTACAATATGAAAAATGTATTAGCATGGTGTGAGGACACAAATTTAGTGCTAAATTGGAAAAAATGACGTTCATGGTGCAGGAAGGAATGGTTTTGGGACACAAGGTGTCATGTTTGGGGATTGAAGTGAATAGAGCCAATATTGAAATGATTGCCAAGCTACCACCACCATTGTCCGTTAAGGGAGTTAGATGTTTCTTGAACATGCAATTTTTTACCGGAGATTTATTAATGATTTTTCTCATATCACACGGCCATTATGCAATCTTCTTGAGAAGGAGGCCTCATTTAACTTTGATGAGCTATGTTTGACAGCTTTCAACAAGTTGAAGAAAAAACTCACATTTACTCAAGTTATTTGTGTACCAAATTTGGAGATACCTTTCGAGATTATGTGTGATGTAAGTGACAATGCCGTGGGAGCTGTGCTTGGGCAACGTCAGGATAAGATTTTTCACACTATCTAGTATGCTAGTAGAACCATGAATGCTGCTGAGCTGAACTATGTCACAACCGAGAAGGATCTCTTGGACATAATCTTTACATTCAACAAGTTTTGGTCATATGTCCTCGGTAGCAAGGTTTTTTTTTATAAGACAAATTTTATAAAAAAAAAAGAATATTAACAAATAAAAGGAAATACATGTTACGGGATCTATACTTCCTAATAGATATAGTAGCTTGGATCTTTGCAAGTGATCTAATACCCTACATCATCTACATACCACCTTATGGTATAGCCACGAGTGATTTGGTATATGGCTCACCTAGCGTCATAGTAAATCACAAAGCATCTCGGCATTCAGACCATAGCCATCATTCGCTCTTCACCAAATCTGAATGTCCTGACTATCATATTGTCAATTCTCATTTTAGGGATCTTGGTACATAGCTCGATTTAGATCTGTGTACACCACAACCCTCGGAAGCAAGGTTGTGGTGTACACAGATCACTCCACAATCAAATATCTCATGGCTAAAAAGGATGCCAAACCTCGACTAATTCGATGGGTTCTATTGCTATAGGAGTTTAATTTGGAAATCTAAGATAAAAACGGTTCATAAAATTTGGTGGCTAATCACCTATCTCATCTTGAAGGGCACAACCACCGTGTACCCTATTTGACAAACTGCCTATCAAGGACAATTTTCTATATGAGAGGTTATTGGAGGTAAAATCGAGCAAGGAAGTCATGTTATGCAGACTTTGTAAATTTTATTTTGTGCAAGGTTATACCCCAGGAATGTCGTACCAATAGAAGAACAGATTCTTCTCTAAAGTAAGTATTTTTTGTGCGAAAAACATATATTATACAAATTCTGCTCGGATTAAGTCATCTGAAGATGCATCCCGATCAAGAAAGAAACTCCATATTGAATCATTGCCACTCACTTGAATGCAGAGGTCAATTTAGAGGCAATCATAGAGAAGGCAAACGTGCGCGTGCAAATGAGTTAGGCATGACACGTACAAAAAAAAGTGCAAATATGCCTAAATTGCACACACAACAACGTACGTGTGGCGGGTCAATTTTTTTTTGGCAAAAAATGTGTGTGATGTCCGCCTTTTTTACAAAATGTGCGTGTGATAGGCTTCAAAGTCTAGCCGACAAATTGGGCTTGCGGTCCGGGCTGCTTCACCGTGAAAATTACTTTTTTGAATTGTCAATTCAATTCAATTATTTATTTTATTTAATAATAAAAAATAAAAATTTAAAATATGCTAATGTGCATGTCTCATTTGTGCGCGGGCTAGTCCGACATGACACACTTTTTACACGTGTTGTGCCAGGCACATACGTTTTAAATACATGCGATTTGTGGTGCACACACGTTTACAACACGTGCATATACCGGGATGGAATCTCCAGCCCATAAATTGTATCATGGCGTGTGGGCTGGCCTGCACCGCACGTATGCCCATCTCTAGGCAACCACACAGTAGCTAAAGTTTTACAATGTGGCTTTTATTTGCCATCATTATTCAAGGATGCTTACTCATTTGTGAATACATGTGATCGATGCCGAAAGATAGGACGAATCTCCAGAAAAAGAATGAGATTCCCCAACAATCTATTCTCGAAGTTGAAATCTTTAATATATGAGGACTTGATTTCATAGGACTATTCCCACCTTCTTTTGGTCAAAGGTACATTTTAGTTGTTGTGAATTATGTATCAAAATAGTTTGAATCAATTGCTACTCAGACCAATGATCTTTTAGTTTCCCTAAAGTTTCTTCAAAAATACATTTTCACATGGTTTGGGACTCCCATATGCATCATTGGTGATGGTGGACCACATTTCTATAACAAACTATTCGAGGCTTTGCTTACAAAGTATGGAGTTCTACATCGCACTGCTTTACGGTATCATCCACAAACCAATGGACAAACAGATGTATCAAACCATGAAATCAAGAAAATTCTTGAAAAAAACAGTGAGTTCCTCAAGGAAGGATTGGGCATGGAAGTTGGAGGACGCACTTTGGGCATATAGGATCGCAAACAATACACCCTCCGGTATGGCTCCATATCGTTTGGTATGCAGCAAAGCCTGCCATCTTCGGTGGATCTCGAACACAAGGCATATTGGGCACTTAAAAAATTCAATTATGACACGCAAACAGCTGGTAAAAAATGGACCCTTCAATTGAATGATTTGGATGAGAAGAATGATGCATATGAAAATGCAAGAATCTACAACGAAAGGACGAAGACTTGGCATAACAAGAATATTTCAAGGGGACATTTATACACGTGGAAGAAAGTGTTGCTCTTCAATTCTTGGCTCCAATTATTATCTAGCAAGTTGAAGTCCAAATGGTCGGGCCTGTTTGAAATTATTCAAGTATTCCCTCATGGGACCATAGAGATATCTCAAACTGAGAAGGGAACAATCAAGGTGAATGACCAGCGGTTGAAGCCTTATCTTGATGGTGGTGTTATGAATGACAAAGCTTTCATTCACCTCAACGATTGAAAACTTGATCATGGCAAAAAGAAGTAAAGTATGGGTTCGAGGTTGCCTTGTTCCCTTTGTACCTGAGGAAATTAATGTCGTCTACAACATCCCAAATGTGGAAGAGGATGAGTACTCCAACTATGTAGCGGGAAACCCAAATTTGATGGAGGTTGCCCAATAATTATGCTTCCCATTTATGAAGTGGAAAATGTCCACGGAACCCAAGTCAGTTGAGTTGGGTGTCAACAAAGCCGATTGCTACTCCAATGTGTTCTTGTGTTACATGTTCATTTCTGCCCGAATGATGCCTACCACACACACAACCAGCATAAAGTTAAAGAGTTTGTTGCTGATCTACGCTATAGATGGACGTGGGGAAAATTATTTATAATGTCATTCAGGAGAGTATCTCTGCGTTGGGGAAACACTTCAACTCTTTGCATTACCCCTCCTTGATCACGGTCCTCTGTTTGAAGGTAGGCGTGCCTCAACCGCCCGAAGAGAAACCGATGCTCCCTGCCTCAAACATTAGGGCCACATTATACACCAAGTAGAAGGCGTATTCGATGAGAATATAAAATAGATATGAGAACATACCACAAACATCTCACCATCCCAAAGACAAGTACAAGGTTAAATTTGTCCTTCATACTACTAACGTGTAGGCTTCAAATTCAGCACCTCCAGCCCCAGTAACCCTTACTGCAGCTCATTGGGAAGCATTCTTGGATCACACATACCGCTGCTTTACATCCGTACACACCAAACTCGTCCTCATGGCAGTAACCCGAGACCTCCAGTTCCATGTATCATCACTATCACTACCCCTTCAGTTTTGCACACCACAACATCCTACTGAGGATAATGAGGAGAATGATGAGGACAAGGACAATGAGGAGGAGGACGTGGCCTCTCACTCTGATTTTGGGTCATTCTGAAGCATAACCGACTACTTCAGGGAGGTAATATTTTAATTGATTTACCGTTTATCTCCACTGAGGGTAGTGTCGGTTTAAGTTTGGGTAGGGGTACACTACATGAGGACTATGCTGCTATTTATTTGGTAGTTTTATTTTTTCGTTTGAACTATTTTGTTTCTATGTTGAACAATTTCAGTTTGTTTTGTTTACCTTGCTTGTCAATATTATTTTTTATGTACTTATTGGGCATTGTGGTTATTATGTGAACACTGCTTGTTATGCATTGTGTCATGAAATATGGGTGGATTGCATTGTTGATGAGAGTTGATATTTAGTGCATTGTGAAGACCATGTAGAAGTGAGTAATCCGGATGAAGTATTTGATTGACTAGGAATATTGAGCGACTCTTCAATTAAAATTAGCCTCTCTTAGCCTAAACAACTCAAAACAAGTTATGGATAAGAAAATACAAAAGCAAAAAAAAAAGGTAAAAAGGGAGAAAAACCCAAAAAAAAAAAATTTCTGTATTTTGATGGATAGCTAGACATTTATTTATGCGCACTCAAAGATCAAGACAACTAGTATAGAAAACACCATATTCTTACCTTGTTGTCTTCAACCATCTCGCTTGTGGGGGTGCTAATCAGCATGTTTTCTCTCCGTGCGTGAAGGTTGCATGAATAGTACTTTTCGGCGGTGAACTCAGTGCCCTCTGCCATCTTCCTTCGGCTGAATACGGCGGGTGTAAATTGTTCCTCCCTCTTCTAACTTTCCATTCCCTCACAATCAATTCCGTCCGCCTTTGTTGGTTCATCACATACCAGCAGGCGGCCTGCGGCTGACAGCAAATCTCTTATTGCTTTTTTTGTTTCCTCTTTTCTACAAATTTTCAAACTGTGACGTTCTTCACTGAATTGGGACGATCTCTAATCTATGTTCGCATGACCCAACAAAAGTCGTCGCTACAAAAACCGTCCTTC
>JAOWBN010213071.1:0-13780 GCA_028565015.1 Pinguicula moranensis
CATCTAATCAACGTGGTTACAAAGTGTACGTCCCTAACTTGAACAATGTGATTATCGCCAGAGATATCGTGTTTCATGAGTCCACTTTTCCGAGTGACTCAAACCATACCGATTCCCTTGCTGAATTCTCACTCTTCCCAGCTAGTTCTCCTTATACAGAGCGCTATGATATTGCATCATCTCCACATACAGTCCCTGCCATCTCTCCCCCAAATTCAGAACCTACTACACCATCACCACAAGCCTTTGATCTTCCTTCCTCCTCTTCAAATGGATCTGAACACATCTCTCTTCAAACCTCTTCGCCTGCCATACCATTGCGGCGAGGTGATCGAGTCAGAAAGCATGCAATCCTCCTCAATAATTTTGAGACCTCTTTCTTTTGCACTTATCCCTTTGACTCATTCTCTATGTTCAGTCAAGCATACTGTGATTTTCTGGCCAACTTGTCAACATTCACAGAACCCAAGCACTACAATTAGGCCAAAAATAATCAACAGTGGATCAAGGCTATGAATGAGGAATTACAGGCCTTAGAGAATAATGGGACTTGGGAATTAACCACACTACCTCCTGGTAAAAGGGCTATTGGTTGTAAATGGGTCTACAAAGTTAAATGTCGCCCTGATGGTTCCATTGACATATTCAAGGCACGTTTGGTCGCTAAATACTCAAGTAGCAGGACAGGACTTTGAGGAAATTTTTAGTCCTGTGGCTAAAGTGGTGACGGTGAGATTACTTCTTGCAGTAGCAGCATCTCGGGCTGGCCGATTCATCAACTTGATGTTAATAATGCCTTTTTACATGGCTCTCTTGATGAGGAGGTTTGATGAGGAGGTTTTCATGCATCCGCCTTTGGGTTACACAAAAGCTGGTAAGGGTCAAGTTTGCCTTCTTAAAAAGTTCATCTATGGGCTCAAACAAGCATCTCGGCAATGGAACCTAAAATTCAAAGATGCCTTGAGTGCATATGGTTTTCACCAATCATGCCATGACTACTGCTTTTTTTATTCTCCAACGGCCAGCATATCAGCGTTTTCTTCTTTTGTACGTCGATGACGTTCTGCTTACTGGTACTCACATTGAGGAGCTCACCAAGGTTAAAACCTATCTTGACGAAATTTTTTCCATCAAAGACCTTGGGGAGGCTCGATATTTTATTGGAATGGAGCTAGCACGTTCTAATCGTGGGCTCTATATTAGTCAAAAGAAATACATGCGGGAGTTGCTTAGCGATGCTGGTTTTCTGAACTGCATTGCAGTTGCCACGCCATTTCCTCCCAGTCTCAAATTAGCGGCTGTTGACAATGATGCTTCACCGCTCTATCACAACCCGAAAAAGTTTCAGCGTCTTGTTGGTCGTCTTCTCTATCTTAGTTACACAAGACCGGACCTTACCTCTGCGGTTCAGCAACTTAGCCAGTTCGTGCATTCCCCTCATGATTCACATTGACATGGTGCCACTCACGTTCTGCGCTATCTCTCTGGCAATACGAGTCTGGGACTTTACTACCCTGTTCACTCTCAGCTTCGCCTCCAAGCCTATTGTGATGCGGATCAGGCAAACTGTAAGACGACTCGGCATTCTCTTACCGGTTATGGTGTCTTCCTTGGGCCATGTTTGGTTTCTTGGAAGGCTAAGAAACAGGCCACGATCTCTTGTTCATCTGCTGAAGCGGAGTATCGTGCCATGGCATCGACGGTGAGGGAGATCCAGTGGATCGTTTATATTCTTACGGATTTTCGTGTCCCCTTATCTCTGCCCATGCTTCTCTGGTGCGACAGCAAGGCTGCCATTGCCATTATTGCGAATCCTGTGTTTCATGAACGCACAAAGCACATCGAGATCGACTGTCATATCGTCCGTGATCAATACAAATCTGGCTTAATCTTGCCTTCTCATGTCCGGTCGAACCTTCAGCTTGCTGATGCCTTCACGAAAGCTCTTTTTTGAACTTCCTTTACCTTCCTCCTCTCCAAGATGAGCTTGTGGAACGCTCCTCTTGAGGGGGGTGATGAAATCTGGTCCTGCGCACTGGTTCTGCTGATCCGCATAACTCTATTGAACACAAATTTGGAAGCTCACACAGAAGGATTAAATTAGAGATGTTCATCACGTTTTCTTTTCTGTTGACTTGTACACGTAGGATAGGTTTGACCAATGGAGGATATATAAGTGTAAGACTTATGTTGGCTTTGCCCTAATGATAAAATTGCCGCTTGCACCGCACGCTCGTCTCTCTGCATTTACTGCTACAAACTGCTAATGGACAAATTGGATATGTTGCTTAAGACAGGATTACTTTTTCTCCTCCATAACAGGTGGAGAGATCAGTTTCCTACAATGAGCATAGACCCCGAAGACCTCCTCCGGACTTGCCCTCATTGTTACTTGATGGACGAATAGTATTTATTGGAATGCCGGTAAGCATTTATACATTTTTGTGTGATCTATACCTTAGCTGTCCTATGGTGTGTTTTCACTTAGAAATTCATCCTTTTAAACCTGTGAAAATTTTATCAAATGGCAATGCCGTGTCTACTTTTTTTTTTATTAGCCTTTTATCACCCTTTCTCTATCCTGAAGTTTGCGATCCTTGCCCTGCAAATTTGATTTTTTTATTGGTACATGCCAAACTTTAATCAACTGTTTGCAGGTACTCAAGTTAATTGATACTGCGGAATTTGATTTTGCTCAAGTCCTTTAAACATAATTTAAGATTTTAAAATATTATCCATAAGCATTTTGTAATTGACATGCTTTTTCTCTTTATGTTCTGATTCTGAATTGTGGTATAAAATTTCTTTCCTATTTCATGCACATGATATGGAGATTTTGCTTTTGGTGTCAGCTGGTCCCAGCTGTTACTGAACTTGTTATAGCTGAGTTGATGTATCTTCAGTGGGTGGATCCCAAAGAGCCAATTTATCTTTACATAAATTCCACTGGAACTACTCGTGATGATGGTGAAACGGTGAGCTGTTTTCAGTTCATGTTGTCATGCATAATCCAGTATTTTCTACTCTATAGTTTTTACTCTTTTCTAATCCCAGTTATCAATTAGTTTTTGTTTATCGTTGAAGTAATGGCTGATTTCATTGCCTTCTTTCTTACTGGCTAACTAATACTGGAAGAATATTTTATAACTTAAGGTTGGGATGGAGTCTGAAGGTTTTGCAATTTATGATGCTATGATGCAATTGAAGAATGAGGTAAGGCTCTTTTGATATTGCTTGTGGCACATTCTTGGTTAAAATGCTTCTTTTGGTGAACACACACTTGATCTCATTGATTCTAGTGCACGAGTGAAATAGCGGTGTGGATTTTAAGTCCTGATTGAAATGGATTAACTGAGTTGGGAGGATGTAAATGCTTGAACAAGAAAGAAGGAATTTGCTGCTGGAGGTGTTGGTATGGGACTTTTGATTTTAGAAGAGAACAATTTGGTTGAGCTAAGAAGCTTTCAGCAGCATCTTGAAGTGTCATAAACTTCTGCTGTTGTACGTATGCAGTAGGTTTTTGCCGGTGAATTTTTCTTGGAACGATGCCAAACTTATATACATGTTTAAATCTGCTATATTATTTTCTTTATTATTGCATTCCACTTTATAGGTAGCTCTGTTTATGATCATAAATGTTAACAGAAGAAGATACTCTTGTCGGGAAGATAGCATTTTTAGAACACATTTCTCTTAAGTTTAACACTAAGTTTAAGTGTATAAGATTTAAGGGCTATGTTCTTCTACCTAAATTGAGGATCTCTGTGTTAGGTTTAAACACTTTCACATATGAAAATTATTATTGCCAACACCGTTGATTGCACCTTTTTTGTTCTGGTATTTTTTTGTGCCATGATTTGGGATCCAGAATAGACCATTGGTTGCAAATTCTAGCCCATTATTTTATTTCCAATTTCTCTCCATCTCCCAAGTTATTTGTTGGTTGTTATAATTGTTGTATTCTTGTTTCTAGTTGATGTGCCATGGCAACGAGCAGTTTAAATTATGCGATCTATCAACATCTAACATTGCAGATACATACAGTAGATGTTGGAGTTGCTATTGGTCAAGCATGTCTCTTGCTCTCTGCAGGAACCAAGGGCAAAAGATTTATGATGCCACATGCCAAAGGTTCATTAAAGTTTGTTCTGCTTGATTTTATAAATCTTGACAGTTATCTCCTATATGCTTTATGTAGATGTACTTAAGAATTATTGTTTCACAGCTATGATTCAACAACCACGTATCCCCTCATCTGGTTTAATGCCAGCCAGTGATGTTCTTATTCGTGCAAAAGAGGCATGTTTCTAAACCATTCAATAGTTCAGTGCTGCATTGTAATTCATATATTTTAAAATTCAGTATGATGACCTTGTGAGTACTTTGATACATACGAATGAGAGTCAACTTCTAAATTTGATTATTATATGAAGGAAACTGCATGTCTCTGTTTATAACTTGGACGTGTATCTAGCTTTTCCATGTCTAAGAATGCTATAGATTGAAAAAAGGTTATAGTTTGAGCAAACTTTGTATTTTTGAAATTATCGTAGTTTATAAATGCAAAAGCTTGATTAGTAATGACCAACCAAATTGTTTTCTAGGTGATTATAAACAGAGATACTCTTGTCAAACTCTTGGCAAAGCATACGGGAAATGTAAGTTGATACATTCTATTAATTTTTTACTTGTATCTTTAAGGCAAAAAAGCAAGTTGTGCTGTTTCCGTAATTTCTTGTTTGATCAGTCAGAAGATGTCGTGGCGACTGTGATGAGACGACCATTTTATATGGATGCTGCTCGGGCTAAAGAGTTTGGGGTTATTGATAAGGTCCAATTTCTACTTGTGCTTTTTACGTATCATATGTCCTAGGTCTTGAACAATTGAAATACCTTTGGGTTCAGATTCTGTGGCGTGGCCAAGAAACGATTATGGCTGATGTCACTCCTGCAGAGGAATGGGACAAGAAAGCTGGGATAAAAGTTCTTGATCCAATGTAATTGCTCACAGATATTTGGACAAGAAGGCCGAGGTAAAAGTTCTTGATGCAGTTTACTTGCTCCCAGATACTTGGCAGATCAACTCAGATGTACCCTTGTGCGGGTTTCTATGGCATAGATGGATCTAAGGCAGTGCTTTGATTTCCATTAAAGTTGTGAAAATGTGCATATATAAGATGTTCACCTTGTGCTCGACGTGAGTACATGAGAAACATTTATCAAGAAAGAAAGCTTGAGAATTGCCAAAAAGTAAAGAAACTTGATAGTGGTTATTTTATGATGTTCCACAAGGTGTATCTGTATCATACGCAGCAAGTGATTCAGCAGTTTGTGCTCAAGGACGTAGCGATAGCGAGGATTATACAATCCTCGCTACAATTTTGCTCTTTCTTTCATTAGAATTAAGTTGGTCTGAGCTCTTGAAAATTTTCTATAATGGAAACAACAATCACCCAGTAAAATGGACTATCTGGCCCAACATGATTTTTGGACGAACTTGGGCTCACATTAAAAGCACGGGCAACCTAGCAAGATCGAATCCTTTTATTGATTTTTTTAGTTAAAAAATACCAAAACAAATGGGCCGTGTGTTGGCGAGGTCCAGCACGATTGGACAAACGGGCAATGCTAGGACACAGTTTGATATTACATATTTTATTTTTCATTTCTCTTTCAAGTTTCAATTCAATAGATTATTGCTCTCTCATCCAAATTCAGGAAGGTCCAATTTCGCATCATCAAAGCACGTCACACAGATTGGAACTTGTAATCGCTGGTTTACCGAAAGTTAGCTTAGCTCCCAAGTCTACAACAACCTCCACATAAGCAAATTATAGTAGACCTTCTTGATATGATACACACTATGCAAAGAAAATAAATTACAGCTGCCTCAGATTATACAAAAAGAAAGTTAGAAAGTAGTCAGTCACATGCAAGACCATTAGAATAACAGGCAGGACTTGATCCTCTGCAGTCTGCACCATTAGATTGCTTAGTTGTTTCAACTAAGTTTAAATGTTTGTTGTGTGTTTTTTCTCTTTTGATTCTCAGATCAAGAGTAGATGAATAATGGGCGGTAGGCTCATAGGCTGCTGGTTTTATACAGACAAACACCAGATGGAAGAAAAGGAAACGAAAACTAAACAAGGCGGCCGCCGGGCAACCTACCCACCGCCCCACCCCAAAAAAGAAAAGAAAACACACACAAAACAGAGGACAATTTTCCATTTCCTTCTGCTGCAGATCCTTTCTTGAAGGCACGAATCGTATGGATGCACAAATATATATAAGTAAAATAATGGGGGTGGCTGCCCCCTTCAAGAATGGATACAAACTTGTTCATGTCGTAACTATTAACAAGGATGAGATTGAAGAAAATATTGATAGAGATTTGGAGAATCCCATATAATCTTACTTTCCTTATCCATTTGATTGTAATTGATATTGTGAGGTAAATCTGTAATCTATATAAACTGATAGTACGAGAGATCAGTGATCATTGAAGATCCGACTCTCCTTCCACATACATATCATCTTCTCCACTACACTTTGATTTTTTTATATGGTATCAGAGCGATTCTAAGCTCATGCTTTGTTCGATCCCAGAAGAATTCCTTGCTGCATATTGCTATGTTTCTTACTGCACGTTTGCCTCTGTTTTGTGCAATTCTTGCACATCAACAGATTCCAATTTCACATCCCAGATTGTTCGTTTGCCTCTGTTTACATAGTGCAATTCCTGCACATCAACAGCAACAATTTCACATAAACAACATCCCTGTTTACATCTCAAATTGCATATCAGTGATCTCTGTTCGTTTGCATATCAGTATTACCTGTTTCCATTGTGCAATTCTTGCACATCAACAGAACAACATTGCACATCAACAATTTCGACTCTGCTTCAATTGAGATGGCTTCTTTGGCGTTTTCTGCTGTGAGTTTACCTCAAATTGTGGTTACTAAATGTGATGGCACCAACTATCTGATTTGGGCGTCTCAGATTATGCTTGTTCTTCGCACCCATGGTCTCATGGGAATTGTTGATGGAACAACCAAGGCTCCGTCTAAACTTCTTGCTGCTGGATCTGATGGCGTTGAGAAATACAATCCAGCATATGATGAATGGTGCCGCAAAAATCAATTCTGCCTCTCCTGGCTAACTTCGACCCTCACAAAACCTGTTCTCCGGCAAGTCTTCCATCTTGAACACGTGTATATCGTCTGGGAGTATCTTGCTGGAAAGTATTCTGGCTGAAATCACACCGATCAATTTGACCTTCGGCGGCGACTCCAAACTATGAAGCAAGGCACCGAATCTTGCTGTGAATATGTTGATGCAACAAAAAGTGTGATCGCTGAACTCATGATGAATGGAACGCCTGTCTCCAACAGTGATGCCATCTCCTACATTGCCGCCGAATTACATTCACAGTTCGACCTCTTTGTTGCGAATGTAAATCTTCTGCGCGCTGCATCATCGATGTCTCTGGATCAATTCGAGAAATCACTACTCTCTTATGCTCAGAAGCTGCCCCCCATACTCGCCAAACTTGCTGCTTTTTATTCTGGCCGACAGTCGTAGAATCATGCTCGGAGTTCCCAGCCGCCGAATGAATCGATTGCCCCTCATCTGTCTACTGGACGCCAACAATTTTCTGGGCCTTCCCAGATTCGCAGTAACTGGACTGGGCCACAGTAGAATTGGAATGAGCCGCAGCAGTCCAGTTACTGGACTGACCAACAGACTGGGAATGGGCTGCAACAATCGACTCCTGGATCTTGGTCTGGCCCAAATTAGCAGCACAGTCAGTGGGCTGGGTCGCAGCGTGGTGGACGTGGCAGAAGTGTTGGGCCCAGGCACTTGGGCTGCGGGTCTTTTTCTGGCGATCCATCTCCTCGAAATTTGCAGACTGGCCCACACCACCAAATCAGCCCAATTCATCATCTACTGGAGTGCAGTGCCAGATTTGTGGTCAATATAATCATACTGCTTTAGATTGCTTCCAACGAATGAATTTTTCCTATCAAGGCAGGCAACATCCTTCCCGTCTTGCTGCCATGGCTGCCCAGGTTAATCTGGATGTTGATGATAGCATATGGTTTGTTGACAGTAGAGCCAACGAGCATATAGCCAATAACACGGCACCACTTACTCAGCAGGAACCTTATATTGGTGGTGATTCAGTGGCTGTAGGTAACGGTGAAGGTTTGCCAATTCTGAATACTGGTAGTCTTCATGTTCAAAATTCAATACGTCCTTTAAAGTTATCTTGTGTGCTTCATTGTCCTACTGCTTCTGATAATCTTCTTTCCAATTATCGTTTTTGTGTCGATAATAAGTGTCACTTTATTCTGACTGAATTTGGTTACTCTTTTAAGGACAACAAGACGGGGGAAACACTAATGGAAGGAAAGAGTAGAGATGGCATGTATCCCATTCAGCTTCATCATCGATCTTTTCATTGGAATTCTGCACTTGCTGGGATAGTCGGTGCAAAAACTTCTATTTCTGTTTGGCATTCACGGCTTGGTCAATCACCATCTAGTATTATTCGTTCTATTCTTGGTGAATTTTGTTTACCATATTTGGGCAGTCTTACTTCAATAAACATTTGTGAACCATGCCAACTTGGTAAAAGTCAGCAATTACCTTTTGTTTTTTCGGGTAGAATAACATCTAGGCCACTTGAACTTATTCATTCCAATGTATGGTCCACTTCTGTTGTTTCCCGCATTGGGTTTCGTTATTATGTGATTTTCATAGATGATTTTACCAGATTCACTTGGCTATATCCCATTAAACACAAATCTGATGTCTTTGAAACATTTGTGACATTTCGGGTGATGGTTGAAAATCAATTCTCACACAGGATTAAATTATTTCAATCTGATGGGGGTGGTGAGTTTTGCTCGACAAAATTTAAGTCATTTTTAGACAAAGGGGGAATAGTCCATCGTTTGTCCTGTCCTCACACTCCTCAACAAAATGGACTTGCTGAACGAAAACATCGTCATATCGTCAGTATGGGACTGACCCTGTTAGCCCAGTCTTATCTCTCTCCAAAATATTGGGTAGAAGCCTGTTCTACAACAATTTTTATCATTAACCGACTACCTACACCCATACTTGATAACACCAGTCCATTCATGAAACTATTTGGAGTCCCTCCTAACTATTCCCAGTTTAGGACTTTTGGATGTGCCTGTTACCCCCTTCTCCGCCCTTATAATTCCAATAAACTTATGTTTCGTAGCTCTCGATGTATATTTCTTGGTTACAGCTCTCAGCATGCTGGGTATAAATTTCTTGATCTTGTCTCTGGGACTGTGTACATCTCACGCCATGTTATTTTTAATGAAACACTTTTCCCTGCTCAGTCACGACATGCTATCTCTACTCCAACCTCCACGGTGGTGCCTCCGGCCTCAGGTATGTCTTCTCCTGATATTGTGTCTTTTCTTCTATTATCCACTTGCACTACTAACATTTCAGCACCAACACCTGCACCTCCAGATTCACCCTCACTCGAAGAAGTATCATTCCAGCCCAACATGACATCTGAGTCTTTGTCACCTTTTCCCTTACCATCACCAATCATACACAATACTTCTCCCACCGATCTTGGCTCGAATTCATCTGCAGTCAATCCAGTGCCATTCTCTGTGGTAGATCCCCTTCCTACTAACTCACCAGCCTTGCCCCCTCCTTCTACAGTTGTTACTCGCTCTAGAACTGGCTCTCTCCGACCTAAACAGTTTCCTGACTATCAACTATACACAGCTACACGTCACCCTTTCCGAGCACTTATCAGTATTCCAGTACCACGTGAACCTACATCTTATTTACAGGCTGCTGCATCTCCAGTATGGGTCTCTGCTATGCAAGAAGAGTTTGATGCATTACTTGCAAATAATACTTGGGAATTGTGTCCTCGTCCTCCAAATCAGAATGTGATTCGATGTCGATGGGTCTATAAGATCAAGCAGAGGTCTGATGGCACTATTGATCGTTACAAAGCACGATTGGTTGCTCGTGGATTTGAACAGGAATATGGCCTGGATTTCTCTGAAACATTTAGTCCTATTGTTAAAATGTCCACACTTCGGCTCTTCTTAGCTTTGGCTGTCCATTTTCACTGGCCGGTTCGTCAATTAGATGTCTCTAATGCTTTTCTTAATGGTGACCTTGATGAAACTGTGTATATGTAGCAACCTCCTGGATTTCTATCATCTGAGTTTCCTGGTCATGTCTGCTCATTACAGAAAGCGCTGTATGGTCTTAAGCAAGCACCTCGTGCGTGGTATGTTCGACTATCTGCCACACTTACGGATCTTGGATTTGTATGCTCAGGGAATGATACCTCTCTCTTTACTTATCACTCAGCCGAGGTGCATTTGTTTGCTTTAGTGTATGTTGATGATATTCTGATTACTGGTTCATGTTCTGCTAATATCTCCAGTATTTTGAGCAATCTTCACACGTCTTTCCATATTCGGGATCTTGGTGAACTTGGTTTCTTTCTTGGTTTGGAGGTTGTTCGAGATGCTTCTGGTCTTCATCTTCGCCAGTCCAAGTATATTTCTGATCTTCTTGAGAAAACTGGCATGCAGGGGGCAAAACCCCTGCCTTCACCCTGTCTTTCTACTGCTTCACTAGCTACGGATCACTCTGATCCCCTACTGGCACCGGAAATCACTCTTTATCGGCATACTGTTGGCGCTTTACAATATTGTACACTCTCTCGGCCTGATATTGCATTTTCTGTCAATCAACTGTATCAGCATTTACACAATCCTCTGCAGGGTCACTGGACTGCTGCCAAGCGTGTACTTCGATACTTAAAAGGCACACCTGATTTTGGTCTCTGGTATACACCTGGTCCCATTAAGCTACAAGCCTTTTGTGACTCTGACTGGGCTGGCGATCATGTTGATCGTCGCTCTACTACTAGGTATGTCATATTCTTGAGCTCCTGTCTTATCTCCTGGACTGCTAAGAAGCAAGCTGTTGTCTCTCGGTCAAGTACTGAAGCAGAATACTGATCCCTTGCTATTACCACTGCTGAACTCTATTGGCTTCGGATGCTATTTCTTGATTTTCAGGTCCCTATACTTGAGTGTCCAGTTCTGTGGTGTGATAATGTTAGTGCACTTGCCTTTGCTTCTAACCCTGTATTTCATGCACGAACTAAACATATTGAGGTTGATTATCACTTCATTCATGAGAAGGTACTCAACAAAGATATTGTCATCAAGCATCTTAGTACTCATGACCAAGTTGCAGATATTTTCACCAAAGGACTTGGCTCAGCTCGTTTTCAGCTTCTTCGGTTCAAGCTTCATGTTGTTTCACCTCCCATTCGCTTGCGGGGGAATGATAACAAGGAAGAGATTGAAGAAAATATTGATAAAGATTTGAAGAATCCCATATAATCTTACTTTCCTTATCCATTTGATTGTAATTGATATTGTAATGTAACTCTATAATCTATATAAACTGACAGTACGAGAGATCAGTGATCATTCAAGATCTGACTCTCATTCCACATACACATCATCTTCTTCAATATACTTTGATATTCTTACAGATACTGCCATGGAGGGTATGTCGTCTTATTAAACAATTTCACCAACATCAACAGGTAGGAACCAAAGATGATATGATACATGACAAGGAAGCAACATAGTGTGAGTCTATATGTTGAGATCTCCACCATGGTGTGCGTGCTAATAGGGTGTTCCTTTGATTCAAGGAGAATACTCTACGATAACCAGAAGTAGCTGAGGCAAGGCAATTAAATGTTGAACTTCAATCAACCAGAGTGAGATTGTTCCAAAAGAGTGACAACATGACGTTGTAAGAAAACTCTCTGAAGAGTCATCCGCTAATGAGGCAACGTTGATCAGGTTAACAGCGAGGAACCCTGTGTAGGATATAGCTAATAAGTCAACTCAGAAGACTTTGAATACAATACCGTGAGAATTAGAAGTAGTGTTATGAAAGCGAACTCCATTGCGTGCAATCCAAATCTCCTGAAAATGAAAGGAGTGAGTGATGAGACCAAGAAATAAAGTGGGGTGGGGTGCTAGTAGAAGATGTAATGTTGCTCAATCCCTTAATTTCACCATTAAATCCCTAGAGCGAAGAAATACACAAAATGATAGTGTATATTCTACACTCTCCAAAAATTGGATTCCCTTTACAGGGGGCGATATGACATATTTAATAGGAAATGTACAGAGTATTTTGGTATTTTTTCTATTCCAGTGCAAGTTGGCCATGCTACCCACTTGTGCGCAGTGACAGTGATCCTTGTTATCCTCTGCTATGGGGTATAATCCCTTGATTGTAATAGAATCTAGTATATGTTACCACTAGTACACATGGTGTAGGTGGCAGAACCGGGGCTGGTACAATAGCAACTTCGGGTTTTAGCCTGCTAAGGTTGCGAGGACTCTAAGGGTGCGTTTGGTAGTTGAAAATATTTTTTCCAGCTACCTAGACCATTGTTGGGTTAAATTCGTCCAGAACGTGTACCTGTTGTTTGGTACTATAGTCAAGATTTTGTCAGTTAAAGGCATCTAGCGTTTGGTAACGGCGGACAATCGACTGTCTGTCTTCTCCTGATGATTAAATTTGCCTGATTTACCAAATATACCCTCCAACCGCACCCTTTATAATAAAGTATCTTTGTTTATAATAACGATAATGGCATTAAGAGCAAATATGAAGTTGGGACAAAACTTTGACCAGTGTCTTTAGGCAGGATCTATAGTCGATTTCTAAAATTTCGAACGTGTTCACGTTTGAACCAAATCGTGAAATCGAACTCAATAACTTGTTTAATCCATGTTCTAAAGTTGAGAGATAGCCAAACTTACATGAATTTGTCCGAAAACCGACGAACCCACCAAATTTTTTTTCGAACCCGTGATGATGTTTCTCACGGAACCCCCAATGGAGAAGGTCTCTACCGTGAGCACTCCTTGACAAGCAAAAACGCGGCTGCTAGACCGCTCAACTCCACCGGAGACAATGGAATCGTTGTTTTCGTGATCGGTCGGATGAAACGGGTTGAAAGAGGAAGTCACAGCTTGAAGACAGAAATATCATCCATATTAGTTCATGAAATCCAATTTCACGACTTAGTTATGCGTCTAATTGAGCTTAATGGCCCAATTAATTTGATCTCATGTTGGTCTCGATTAATTCGAGCGCAATTTCCATCTTCAATGTGCTGGACTCAATTAAATCGAGCCCAGTAGAAATAAATCGAGTCGGTCCCATCGAGATTCAATTTCTTCTCATATTCAGGTTATCGAATTAATTAATCATAATTAATTTGTCTCGACCCGAACTCAATCCGTTCGATTAATTAATTGTATCCCACATAAATAATTCATTGTTTTGGCTCGTCAAATAGAGCGACCCAGTAGGATCTATATCTAAATTGGTACTATCATCAGCGACGTCCGGCAATGCATTATGATCCGATATAATATAGATACATCGTGATCCTAAATCCCATTTAGTATTAATTTTTTCATCACTTAATATCCAATTATTAATGTTAAGTGTTGGAATGTGCCATGTTTGACCATTAATCACTTTTTTGACATATCAGTAAATAATTGTTCAAATGTGACTATCTCATAATTACAAATTGCATGCGTAACAATTATTACTGCATCAAGGGGCTCAGGGATATTAATAATCTCATTTCAAATATGAGATGGACAAAAGTATCAATCTTGATATTCCATACCTTCCAGCATA
>JAOWBN010213082.1:0-25637 GCA_028565015.1 Pinguicula moranensis
CAAAGAATATCCACTCTCAGGCCCTTGTTTCCCTGATCCCTTACTATCAGTACACCCACCAGCTACTGAATCCTTGTTGATTGATGCAATTACCATGGGCGAATGTGGAGCTACAATCAGAGGCGCTACAAATAGTTTGGGTTGCACAAGTATGTAAGATTTCTGTACAGACCTCGTTTCAGTAACTTGGGGATGTCTTGAAATGTTATCTTGTAGACGGTATGTGCCTATCCAGACATTGTTTAGCTTTATGAGCGTTGAGTCCACATTTATAGGTTATACAAATTCTACAAAACCAAAGGGAATGCCTTTCCAGCCCAATTTTCTAGCAATTTTCAAACTGTGCACCGCTTCTGGCCTACTGAGGATCTTCCGCAGTGGCTCAGCAATACACTATTCATGAAAGTTCGTAATGAAATATGTGACTCTCAAATTTCAGCTGGTTTAGTAGCCTTTTTATGGGGATGATTCTTGGCCCTAAACGCTGATGGACTGGAGTAGAATTATGAGATTGGATTACCTCTTTGTAGCTTCTTACCGATTTGTTCTGTGAAATCACATGCCTTTTTCCTGATGTGCAGGGATACTCCACATAGTGCTAATCGGGTAATGGTGAGAGGTGACTTAGAAGCCCCTTACGGCCATGACTCAGAGTGATGAGGACGGGGGTACTAGGGGGGGGGTCTGGGTGAGTGAGTGAGTGAATAAGTGAGTGAGTGACTTCCCGGGCGCGTAAGGCGTCCCTAGGGAGAAGGGAGAGGATGGGGTGTCGGTTCATGTGGGTGCTAGGTATTGGTGGAAGGGGAAGGAAAGCTGATTTGAGAAGAAGGTTGAACGAAGGAGTTACTATTCATGTGGGTGCCAAAGAGCGGGAGAATAGCTATTGTTCAGGTGCCAAAAAATTAGCATGTCCTTGATCTTGATATGATTTGAATAAAAAAGAGGTTATGCTTCAAGTACGGAGGACCATATGCCCATGGTCATCAGTGTACAACCAAGGTATATGCATTGTATGCAGAAACTAGCCCATCGGCTGTATTATTGGAATTTGTAGTTGGGGAAATTAGTAGTGAAGAGAATGTAGTTGGGGAAGAACTAATGACGGAAGTCTGTCCATTAATATCATTTGTGGCAATACAAACATGAATACTTACCAAGTCATAGGGTTTACAAGGGTGAGCCTCTCCAAATACTTATTGTTGGAGGGAGTTCTCACTGCTTTGTAGACTATGAACTCTCTGCTATGATGGGATGTATTCTGGAGTGTGCAAAATCTATGGTAGTGGAGGTGGCTAATGGAGTTAGGAAGCTTAGTGAAGTTAAGTGCAAGGATTTTAGGTGGACAATGCAAGGTGAAAAGTTCACTTGCATACCTAGAACTCCCCGCTTCACCATTATGATATGATAATTGGTGGAGACTAGTTGAAGAAGCACGGTACCGTGCTTTATGACTATAACAATATGATAGGCACATTCCACAAATATGGACAACAAGTACCTGTGCAGGCCATCTAGACTGCCGTAGAGTTACAATGTGTGCTGCAAAAAAAATGGCTAGGCTAATCAATGGTGGATCAGCAGCTGTGGTCGGAAAGGTATATGCTATTAATGGAGTTGAGAACGAGGAGGTAATGAAAACTGAATTTCTTAGTGTGGGAACTGTTCTGGTAGATAGTCCATACTTAAAATCAATAATGAAGGAAAACTTTCGATGATGGAGAGGTAGTAATAGATTGTAGTAGGGAGTTCAAAAGGAACCTAAATCGATTGTTGAAGGACTTCACTGAGATTTTTTAGGAACCTATCTCTCTACCCCTAGTTAGAGGTGTTGAGCATGGTATCAAATTGATATCTGGGGGCTATTAACAAAAAACAAGTCCCCCTACCGTACACCTCTTTACCAAAAGGATTAAATAGAGAAAATTGTGGGAGAACTGTTAAACACCGAATCGATCAAAAGGATTCACAATCCATTTGCCTCCCCTGTGTTGCTAGTGAAGAAGAAGGATAATCGTTGGCACATGTGCGTGGACCATATGTACCTTAAAAATCTCACAATAAAGAGTAAGTTTCTCATTCTTGTTATTGATGAACTGTTTGATGAACTTCATGGGGAAGCTTATTTTAGCAAACTAGATCTAGGGCTTGGCTACTTCCAAATCAGAATGGTAGACATATTTATGAACAATTTCGTCACTTACCACGGATAGTTTTAATTTCTGGTTATGCTCTTTAGTCTGTGCAATGCAGCAACCACTTTTCAAAGCTAAATGAATCAAGTATTCTTTTATTTCATTAGACGTTTTTTACTTGTATTTTTTGACGATATCTTGGTGTATAGCAGAAGTTGGGAAGAACATCTTGACCACCTTAAAGTAGTTTTGGAAAAAATGAGGAAGAATAAACTATATGCAAAAGGATCAAAGTGTTCATTTGATCGAAGTTATATTGAATACTTGAGATACACCATCTCACATGAGGGGATAGCCACTGACCCTGCGAAGATCCAAGCCAGGGTGGATTGGCTGAGGCCTACAAGCCTAAATTTTTGAGAGGGTTTTTGGGGTTGATTGGATATTATCGCAAGTTTATCAAGGACTATGGATCTATCAGTAAGACCTTTACTCAACTGCTAAAGAAGGATTCTTTCCTCTGGGAGGAGGCGCACAACACACTCTGAACAAACTTAAGAGAGCTAGAGACAGATGCTAGTGATAAGGGTATATGTGTTGTATTAACACTAGGTGTGCGTCCTATTGCCTATTATAACGGAGCACTGGGACAAAAACAGAAAACCTTATTCACCTATGAAAGGAGTTGTTGGCAGTAGTATTGGCTGTCGAGAAGTGGAATAGTTACCTTCAAGGTAAATCATTTATCATCAAGGCTGATCAACAAGGACTCAAGCATATCCCAGAACAAAGACTTAACACTATGCTTCAACAAAAAAATTGACTGCTAAGTTACTTGGACTGGACTACAAAGTGCAATACAAAAAGGGGGCATAGAATAAAATAGTTGATGTTCTATCCAGATATGTCCCAAAGATAAAGGCTAGTTGTTGCAACATATCCAACATTAGAGCTGACTAGATTGAATAGGTTACAAGCAGCTATGTTTCAGATTCCCAACTGACCAACATTATCCAAGCCAAGGCAAAGGATTAGGATCTTCTGTCTTATCAGTCTCTTTATCCACACAGATTCTTCCTTTGTATCTTAACAAAACCCCATGTAGCTCATACTCAGGTTACAAGCAGCTATGTTAACACTCTTGCATGATTCACCGGTGTAATGGTGATAAGTTGGTTTGTACCAATTTATAATTGACTTTTATGCTTAAACTTCGCTGATCCTCAAAAGATAAAAGTACATTATGTACTTGTTTCTCGTGCCTAGGGTTCAATGACAACAATTACAAGGCCATAACCTCGAATTCTATAGGTCGCAACTCAAGCATGGATACCACATAGTTGTTTGGTGAGAAAACAAGAAAAAACCTACGTACATGTGGAGTACTGGATGGACGAGCTTAGCCTCACTTATGGGAAACCAAAGCTTATCCTGGAAGCCGACGATCTTGTCACTACAAAAAGTGAATATCACATCAATCATATGAGATGATGCACTTGTCTGATTAACCCTTGAACGAAGAAGCTTGGGGAAAGAAAAAAGAGGAGCTCAAGCAACTTTACTATTCAACTGATCCGGTTTTCCTAAACTATGAACTTTGTCATTGTCTGTTCTTGTGAAGTTTGTGCATCAAGCATGAGAAAAACCCGTATGCTAGAGCATGATGTAGCCCTTTGTGTATTTTTAAAGGTTTTTTGAATGTTTATTTTTTAGTTGAAGATGTTAATCTTGTTTAGTTTTATTGCACTTCATTATGAAATAGCATGTATTTTACCAACATCTGCTAGTCCATAAAGCTTATTTTGAGACTTTGGAGATGAGAACTAAGCTAGAAGTGGTTAAATAGCCTCAAGTACCATAGCACATGAGATTTGAGAGATGAATGTTATTGGGAAAGATGCCACCACGGATTTCATGAGGTTAAAGCTTCTCCTAAGTCACATGAAATTTGAGAGAAGAATGCAACCCTACTAAGGAAGATTTTGTGAGTTAGCAATTATTGGTATATTTAGGCATGAGATTCGAGAGATGAATGCTTACATACCACATAAGAAAAGCTATTACTCTAGAGAAATGAGTAACTAAAAGAGGGAATATGGTAGATAACTAAGCAACTGATCTAAAAGCTAAACTGAAAAATTAACTTTCTGAGATGCACTAAGTGGCGAAGTCATTCGCCCTAAATCTTTATCCAAGAGAAGTTATCATTTACTTTGTGCTTAGTAAATTGAAAATACCAAAAATAGTACTTTGTATGGATGTGTTCATGTTACTATTGTAGTGTAGGAACTAAATCACCAGCCATTGGTCCAAATTGTATTTGAGCTCACTGAATTTGGTGCTTATCACCTACAATCCTCATGATTCAACACTCGGTTCATCACTTTATTACTTATTACAACTTGCCCACTTGCAAAAATAAAGTTGACGCACTAGTTCGTCCAACAGAGGGCACTTTAGAATTCAAGACACCTTGAACAAGATTAAACTGACTTCCATTGACCTAGTTTGAAAAAAGATGTAAAGCATTGGGTCAGCAACTGTGAAACATGTGTCAGGAGCAAACCCTGAGACATGTTTGTTTACTTCAACCCTTAGACATTCCCACCTCCCAATGGACCAACATAAGTATGGACTTTATTGAGAAACTACCTAAGTTTGAGGGGAAGAACATGGTGATGGTGGTGGTGGACAAATTTAGCAAGTATTCTCATTTTCAGGCCATGTCATAACCACAACCCTATAGTGCAGAAACAATTGCTAAGTTGTTCCTTGCTTATGTATACAAACTCCATGGAATGCCTACACAAATAGTCTTTGATAGATACAATATGTTCAGTAGCAAGCTATGGACTGGACTAATGAAAATAGCAAGGGTACAACTAGCTATGAGCTCAGCATACAACCCTTAGTTGGATGGACAATATGAAAGGGTAAACCATTGTATAGAGACATATTTGCGATGTATGTGTTCATAGAAGGCTCTCTCGTGGAGTAGATTGCCTACATTTGCAAAATTCTTATACAATTCTTCACCCCTTTAAGGCCCTTTATGGGTATGAGGCACGACATCTACCTATGCCAACCTTATATATGATCCCATCGTGAGCTCAGTCAAGGATTTCTATCAACAAAGGGGAATACTCCAGGAGCTTCTGAATGAAATTTTATGATGGCCAAGAATAGGTTGAAGATAAATGGTGATAAGAATAGAGTTGAGACAGGTATTTCTTTGAGGGCACAATAGAAGGCAGGTACACGGTTAGTGGTGCATATAAGAAAATTACCACAGCCCTCCCACAGTCCTATTCTGAACAAGAAAAGCAACATTTATTAAATATCTTGAACTGTTTTATCCACATGAAAGTGCTAACCTTCTACTGGAAGCTTACGTAGAATGCAAATCCTCGAATGATAATCTGCAATGCAGGAACATAATACAACAAGGACTGGACCTAAGTTTTCCCCTCTGCCAAACAGACAATGAAATTACAACATTTATTCTCTAAATGTTTGACTGTTATGCAGGCATGGCAACTCATGATAGCTTGGATGTCTCTGGACAGCACAGAACTACCTGACAATAATGAAGTACCAGCCCTACATGTCTTCATGGAGATCAAACCAGATACTTTGAATAAAGAGGCTTGGAAAACACTTTGGTTAACATTGATTTGGTGCATTTGGAAATATAGAAATCTGCATTTCTTTCAAGGAATTGAAAAGAATGCAACACAACTTTATACAAAATTCATCATGGTTGAGGATCAGAGCCAAAAGAGCCTCAGGATTATTTCCTTACAGCATGAATGACTGGCTAGTGAATCCTTTAAGTTGTATAATTTTTAATACATAAACTCTGATGGGCAAATGAAATACGTCATGATGTGGGATGATTATTGTGAATTTGATGACTGTTCATTGTGCCTAATTCTGGACGTCTGTGACATAAATCATATTGATCCCTTATATTGTCTGCCCTTAGTGATTTGGTGTTGGTTTCCATCTGATTGGTACTTACAGCAAGAAGGAGCAAAACAAAATAGCACAAAGTGGTTAATTCTGCATATCTGTGACATAAGAAACTGCATTTTTTTGATTCATTGATGTTTTTATGTGTGCCTCTCATTAAGCCTTAAAGTTTATCAACGACCAGCAAAAAATTAATATGAGGTATGCCAAGTGGGTAGCCTTCCTCCAAGAATTTACCTTCTTATTGAGACATCAAGCAGGGAGTCTCAACCATGTAGCCGATGCCCTAGTCGAAGACACACCTTTCTTGCCACTTTAAAATCCGAATTGAGTGGCTTTGATATCTTCAAAGATGTACAAGGATGATCCATCATTTGGGAAGATCTATGAAGAGGTAACCCATGGCAATAAAGATTGAACCGTGTGAAGTACAAGAGAAGATCAACGACAATGCTTACAGGTTGCGTCTTCCAAGCCACTTGAAGACCTCAGATGACTTCAATGCAAAAAACTTAACCCCATGCAACTTGGAATCGAGGACGAGTTCTTTCTAACTCGAGGAGAATGCGGCAGGAGCATCTGAGCCAACTGAACCCTTGGACCAATAGGAGGCCAACAACTCTGATTGCACATGGAGGGTTCTTGAATACTATGAGTTGGCGGAAAAGTGCAAGCAAAGAAAGAATAATGGGAAGTATTTCAACATGCCTTGGACACAAGAAAAGACTTTGTCTTAGTCCAAGCACATTGGATCTAGTGGCCTGAAAACAGGATCGAGGACTTGGTCCAAAATCCTACTTTCTAGCTCGGTTGATAGTCTAAGGACTAGGGGGCGTTTTCATTTTTTTTCCCTATAAATAGCTCGACTTATGAGCTATCAAGGCCACCAATTTAGCAAGAAATAAAGATCATATGAGCTTGAATCATATTTGAGTCCACTTTGTGCCTCTTTCTTTCGGTTTCACTCTCAAGTACCCATGTGCATCTTTATTGTTTATCCCTATAAAAAAAAGAATTATCACAATTCTAGCTCGACATTAAATGTGAACACAGGCTATACATCCAAAAGTCCTCAAGTGAGCGAACTTTGATCTCCTTTCCCGACCACACCTCTTCTAGAATTCCGAAAACCAATGGAACTTATGGTCCCCTATTTATCAAATACAGTGCGGAGCTCACTGTTTTTTATCATAACGTCTTTCGTAAACCATCGTATAACCTTATACTTCTTGCTCTCTCATACAGTGTTCTATTCATCCTTTCGGCATTACCATTTTGTCTTACCTTACCAGGGACTATCCTGGTATATCTGATTCTCTCATTAGCAAAGTACTTGGTGAATACTACATAATCATACTCTCTACCATTATTTGACCTCAAACAATTGATCTTCAGTCCGGTTTGATTTCCAAAATCAATATTTCATTTCTTAAATGTAGCAAACACATCATATTTGTATTTCAGAAGGTAAACCCCAGCCTTCTTACTAAAGTCGTTGGCTATGTATGTGGATGATATGATTATTATAGGAGATGATGAGAGAGAGAGAGCATAGCTGAAGGTGAAATTGGACAAGGAGTTCGAGTTAAGGGATTTAGGACAGATGAAATACTTCATTGGAATCAATGTAGCTCGAGGACCAAACGGGATTGTGCTATCCCAAAGGAAGCATGACTTGGATTTAATCACAGCGACAAGCATGCTAGAGCCTGCGAGGGTACCTATCGAGCAAAATGTAAATTTGAGTGTTGATGCTGGTGAGCAGTGGATAATGAAAAATATTAGAGATTGGTTGGACGGTTGATATACCCCTGAGACACTAGACCTGACATCTCATTTTCTGCTGGTGTGGTGAGCCAATATATGCATGACCCTGAGAAAAGGCCACATGGATACAGTGTACCAGATCCTGAGATACTTGAAGAGTGCACCATGAAAGGGATTGATCTTCATGAAGAACGTGCATATCAACATTTAGGGATATTGTGATTCAGATTGGGCTATGTGTGCTGATGACAGGAAGTCAACATATGGATACTGCATATTTGTAGGAGGCAATTGGGTCTCCTGGATGAGTAAAAAACAATCCGTTGTTGCCCGATTTACAGCTGAGTCAGAGTATAGAGTTATGACCCTGAGTGTTATTGAGATGATGTTGTTGAGGTCGTTATTGACAAAGTGGAAAATGGATTAGGGAGCACAGATGTAGTTGTGGTGTGACAACAGGTCAGCTATCAGCATTGCCAATAACTCGGTCCAACATGACAGAATCAAACATGTTGAAATTTACAGGTTCTTCATCAAAGAGAAGCTTACTAGTGGGCTTCTACAGCTTAGACATGTGGCTACTAAAGAGCAGACTATTGATTGCCTCACCAAGGGACTTAGTACAATAGATTTGGATAGACTTTGCAACAAGATGGGCTTAATCGATATCTTTCACCCATCTTGAGGGGGAGTGTTGAGTTTGGTGTCAAAGGAGTTAGGTGAGTAACCTAACTCCCACCAACTCCATATCCCACTCTATATGTATGTGCGCAACAAAAAAATACAAATAAGATTTCCTGTGTTTCCTTCTCAAGTTTCCTTATTTCATGTGTTTCTTCTCAAGTTTCATTAAAGTCGACTCAAAGTCAAGAATGAGGGATGACCTAATCACCTATTGTGAAGCATCAAGTCTTCCACATTACTATCTCCTCCAGGTCTTGGCATGATGGATGAAAGGCCTGAGTCTAATCCCTTCTGATCCATATACCACAAGCCACTTTGCCATATCCCAGTCCCAAGTACCCTGCCTGTCCTATTCTCCAAAAAAGATCTCATGAGGAATATCAAACAATACAGTGCAATTCAATTGGTTAATAATGACATTTATAGAGAGGAGGTTAACGGGAAATGAAGGAGCATGCAAAACTTTAGACAAAGTCAACGTGTTGGTACAATGCATTGTATCCTTACCCATCACTGGCCGATCAGTGTCATTGGCTGTCTTAACACTCCACGGATTTGCTAGGGAAGTATAGAAACAGAACTCCCTAGTAGGATCCCTTACGTGTCCAGAGGCTCCAGAGTCAATGATCCAATCTGAAGAACTAGCAGTAGGAAATGATGTCAGGGCGAGTGAATCATACATACCTGTGAAACCCAAGGCCAAATCAACGTTATCAGAGAAGTCGGATTAGTTATGTGTATCAATGCCCATCCTCACGCTTTTGAGTTTCCTTCGGAGTACATTAAAGAATGCTCGATCCTCCTCAATGATCATAGTACTCTCCATAGTCTCCTCGTCACCAACATCCACCATCAAGCTGGTGTGATAGCCTCCTAGAACACCACCTCTATGACCACCTGTCCTACCTCCACGGCCTCGGCCTCTACCTCCAAATCTCCCTCTCCCTCAGAATCTCTCTAAAGGGACATCCTCGAACAAGACTCCATCACACCATCTGGTATGCAGCAGATCTGAGAGAGGAGAAGATGTACTACATTTTTTTTACCAGTCTTGATGGCGGAGGTGCAATAACGGCCCCAAAATTGGGGCAAAAGTGGTGGAGGCAAAATGTAGCTTAGGGTTTGAAATATTTTGCTCTGATACCAAATTCTAAAATAGAAAAACTTGTTTATTGAATACACACTTTCAGGTTTAAATAGGTATAGAGTTTTCCTATTTTCATTCTAGTCCCCAATATTTAATACAATACCCAACAGGAGTGGCTGGAAGGGCTCCTGGGGAAAGTTGCTGTATTGTTAGAATTTTAACGTTGCAGAGGAAAGAATAAGAACAAGTAATCAGTCTGTCGGAGAGGCAACTAAGTTTGATGAGTTCATCACTGAAGCAAACTTGGTTGATCTGCCAAATCAGTTTACATGGTTCAGGGGTGATGGCATCACAGCCAGTAGACTGGATAGATGCTTATTAACATCAGAATTGATTCAGGAGGGATCCCATGTCAAGTAGAAAGTAGTACTTTGAGGCCTTTTGGACCAGTCCCATTTTATTAATTGAGGAAGAAATGGATTGGGGAAAAAGCCTTTGCATGTGTTAGATGCTTGGTTCACTCATCCGCAATACAAAAAGAAAGTGGAAGAGATATGGAGAGAACATCACCCTCAAGGCCCGGAGGGATATGTCCTTAAAAAGAAATTAAAGTACTTGAAGGAGGCATTACGCAAGTGGAACTATGATTGGAGAGGTAAAAAGTTTGATAAAAGATAATCAAGAATTGGTGAATCAACTGGATGAAAAAATAGATTCTATAGGGTTGTCTGACACAAAGAGGCAAAGTATAAAGGAGGCCTATAATGTACTACAAGTGTTGAACAAAAGGGAGTGCTCAATCTCCTATCAAAAGTCAACGATAGGATAGCGTCAGGAGGGGAAAAAAAATTCAACCTACTTTCAAAAATGTACTAATAATAGACAACAATGAATGAATATAGATGGCATGATATTTAATGGAATTTGGATAGAACATGCAAAGAAACCTTTTACCTATAGATAAGGTGAGAACCAAACCTATGTGTTTGTAAAAAATAAATTCACCACTCAAAGAACCCTTTTAAAAACTTGTTTCAAACAAAATCAATGAGATAAGAATTTGTAAAAATCCACGTCGCTTTTTTCTTAAAACAAGGAAAGATAAGTCAAAAACAATTTCTTAAAAGAACTAAGGAGATATAATCTAACAAGATGCAAACTAGAACTATAATACCCCCTAGGGCCATGTCTCCCTTTTATAGCCAAGGAGATTCATTGAATTACAGCAGAGGATCTACTCTATGATCAACATAAAAATTATAGAATCAACCTTTACATGAACTCTAAGATGCATGGAACTTAATTCTCTTTATAATATGAATTCAAAGAAACAAAAAAGATTCTTTTCAAGTTCATAACTTTAATAAAAATTCGTATGTCCATAAAAAATGAAGTTGTTGCCTTTAAATAGACTTACAAAGAGCCAGATGTCTCCTAGTATAGTTGGAGTCTTGACTAATTAAAATGCTAAAAGAATTGGAAACTTCCTTGTCTATCCTAATTTAAGTCCTAAAAATAGGAAGTTACACAATTAATTAGAAATTTGAAAATCTCGCTAGTAAAATCAATTAAATAAATTAATTGAAATCAACACTCCTAATTTGAAGCTCCTAGCAGGGGTCGTGACCTCCCACACTTGCAATATCCCATAGGCTCGATCTGCTCTCTATAATTCACGTGCCAACTTCCAGTTTGAAAACAGTATGTTCCAAAATTATTATCCCACAATCAGACCGTTAGAACTTAATATCCTTTTTTCACTATGTGGATTGATAAGTACTCTATCATTTTGTAAAATTTAAATTTGATCAGAATTTGTTACAACCTTTGATCGCCATTGAAACCGAGGTTGTGCAGTGCTGCAAAAAGTAGATCATGAATGAACAAGAGCAGTCTGTTCTGAAATCCATATCTCACGATCGGACTGTTTGAATTGGATCTCCTTCTGATAGAAAGATGCACAATGAGTTTTTTGACCCCAGTTAAATTCGCAGACCGATCATACAAAGTTTGGGCATCCAATTTGAACAAACCATGAAACTGCGCTTTGCTATAATTCACACCACGGTGTCCAATTATTTTAAACCATACAAAAATCCAAATTTGTCTTGGACCTCTAATCCCCTCCTTCGTGGGAAGGATTCATCCTTAAATCCAAATCTTCATGTGAATTAGAATACTCTGCATAAGCTGGTAACAATATCAAAATTCTTATTGAAAATCATATCATTCCCCATTTCTTAAAAAAATTTGCCCTCGAATTTCGACCTTGCGATTGACCTTATGCTATATATCATACGTACCATTCACATAAATAATGCTCAAAATAGGGCACAAAGCGATTGCAAACCTGAAAGGTGGTTCGTCTTCAAAACCATTTTGTTCCAAGTCCGAACCATAAATCACACTCGCAATGACCACCGGTACACTATCAAGGTCAAATGTTTCTTGAAAGGTTTTCGTACAATCCCATTGTGATAGCACTGCATTCAAACCCATTGCGGGTCCTAGTACAAACCGAGGAAGGTGATCTGATTTGGGTGATTCCACTTGTGACATAGAACTTAAACCTTTTCCATTGTTTTCATCAAGTGAAGAATCAGTTATTGGAACTACCACAATGTAAGTGGGAACTCAAATCCTCTTTTGATTTCTCAATAATAAATGAAACATCCTGTGATACAATTTCTTCTCTTTTTGAATAGACCAACTCGATGCTCACAATTTCGTTGGTCGTGCCTAGGCTAAGAGCGCTTGGATCGCTCTCCTCAATCTCATCCTCACTATATACATCTCCCCCATCAGTCACTTACATAACACGGTTATTTGGACACGAGGCAGCCATATGTTCAAATCATCGGCACTTACAACATCTGATCTTTGAACTAGAACCTCCAGAAGTTGTAAGATTGGGCCTCTGGGCCGAGAGTGAGACCTCTGCAACATTCTAAAGATTTATTCTAGTTGGGTTATGGTTTAAATTTTGAAAGTTTACCTTATAATAAGATTCTGAATGATCCTTTCTAGGCCATTGGTCCACTTGTCCTTTCGCAAAAACAAAGAATTTTGTGCGATTAGCAGCTGATTCTTAAAACTGTCGCTCAATCATCTTTGCATAGGACAATAATTGTTGAAGACTATGACAGTGAGTTGCGTACCTTTCAAATTGGTGCTGAATATTTTGATTGAGACCATAGATAAAGCTCTTCTTGGATAACTTAACATATTCTTTTACTTATGCCTTCAATTTCAAGGATAGTCTCTCATGATAACATACATTAACTAACGATTACCGTGGCGTAGACCTAACAGTTGATTTTTAAATTGACAAACATAGGAACCAATAAAATAAGCTTTCCTCATATGACCATAAGGGACCTCCATGTCTCAATCGGAGCCTCGTGATGACGTTCCCTAGTCCGCCTCAAATTTCTCCACCAGGTCGATGCATAGTCTTTAAATTCAAAGATGGCCAACTTTACCTTGACGACCTTTGAGAAGTTATGAAACTCAAAGATATGCTCCATTCATTCCTGTCATTCCATAAATACCTCAGGATCATGGCCTTTCCCTGGCCACCTATGATCAAGTTTGCACTCGAGAGCAAAGATGGTGAATACGATGATGGCCTACAGTTATAGACAAACTTAAAATGCGAACACGTATTCCTGGATGTGAACACGCAATTGGAAATGTGAACACGTAGCTGGAAATGTGAACATGTGCTCATAAGATCATCATAAGGAGAATAACCCTCTCGGGTTTCTATGCAAGTACCAAGTATAAGTTCATGCAATGTCCCTAAAACCCCGCTCAATTTAAAATGACTCATATTATCATGTAATGTAGGCTCTAAACACATTGGTAAACATGACTGAAATTCGAGATCGATGCATGCTACATATCTAAAAATCTTGTTGAATGCTTGACTTGCAAATGTATCAAATGTGACCATGAATTGAGCATCTAGTATGGGCACATCCTTGAAGTGTTCCTTACCACGTTCGTTCATGTAGAAAAGAAATAGTTGGATGTACCTTTGGTTCCATTCAAGATTAGTCACCTCTTCTTTACCTTGTTCGTATCCTTTTTTTTTGTTAAGCCAAAATTTATTAATAATAAAGAGTATGTACAGCTTTCTTACAAGAGATAAGAAAGTATAAGGGAAGAAACAAATCAAACAAAAGGCAAAATAAACAAAATACATAGATCATGGATCTTCTAGTTGAAATAGTGGTGACGTCCACAGCATTGGTCAAGTGACTCTCAGCTATGCAGGTTGACATTTGAATGGCTAAAAGGGTCATTACCATGCTAGAAAACCCAGCTATGCATGCTTACCTTATAGTATCAAAGTCATGAGATTGTTGTTATAGTCCAGTAAGCAAAGACTTAATGGCTACTGCAACAGTGATCTGCTGACCTTCAACTATGCAGGTCGCCATATAAATATGGCAACATGAGTCTGTACTATAGTAGTTGGCATAACTCAGCCTATTTACCTTGTTTGTATCTTTGTTCATCCTTCTCCGTTGATTATTTGATCTGAGCGGGCTATTTTAGTAAGCAAGTCCTCTCCATGACACTAGGGCGGGGCTCGAGCTCTTGGTTGTACAGTAAGTTGAGGGGTATCCCTTCGGTGTACCTATCCTGTAAAACAAATATAGTTCTGTTTGGCAATAAACCAACACATGGGTTGGTGTGACTCCAAGATACTTTTGAAGTAAATTGCAAGATGGCACAAGAAGTTTGAAAAATATGCTTGAGGTTGCATGTAAGCAACCGTGCTATCAACATTCACCATGGGTATTTTGACCATCAATAATTCTAACCCTTTCATCTTCTTCATGCATTTAATGAATTATTGACCATGTGAAATTTCATGACGATTCCCACTTTTCCGTGCCATAGTCATAAGGTTCCATGCATGGAATTTCATATTCATAAAGTTTCCATGTTGGCCGTGAGACCCATTTTCACACATGCACATGAATGTGGCTTTTATTTGGTCCATGCATGGGAATGCATGAATGTCAATAAATGCATCTTGATCGTAAATCTCCTTCGCATGAATCCTTCTTTGTATCATGTACGTGACTCCCCTTGCATGCTCAATTTTGTAAAGGCCTTGTGAGATTGAAGGGACTCTCGCGACATCACTTGATGTTTATTGATTATCCTTGTGCCACCTATGGTCAAGTATACCCTCAACAACAAAGAAATCACGTTTAAGTGTGACAAGGTTTTCAAGCCATAGATAACTTTAGAAGGTGCATGGTTTGAAAATTCATCAAATGGGTAATAAGCCTCTCAGGGTTTTATATGAAATCCTATGAAATGAACATGTAACGTTCCAAAAATCTCCATCAAACTCATGTGATCTTTCCTTCACATGAAAAAGGCATAACATGTGCAATGTTTTTGATAAAATGTTATGCATAGTCAATTCATCACGGATCACATTCCCATGCAATGAATGTGCTTCCATAATCAAACCCTTGAGCATATCCATCCCAAAAATAATCAAGGTTAAGTGATTTTATATGTAACAAGGGGTAAAAGATATACCTTCGGGACATGGTATTTTCCACCATGTTTGTCTTACCTTGATTTGCACTTTGGCTCATACGCTCATGGTCACACTGCTTGGCCATTGATTTGTTCAATTCCCATCGAAACACCTTGGTTACTTCGAGGTGGCTTTTTGGCATGGTTGGTTGATTCAATGGGGCTTCAATAGTGGGCTCGTCCCCTTGGTTTGGAGACCATCCTGAGGTAAGATCCATGGGTAGCTAGAAAAAGGAAAATAGCTTCGCTCGGCATAGATCCTACGAAATGGTTAAGAGATAAAATAATTCTTGAACCTCACTTCCCTCACTTCTTTTCTCTTCTCTCTTTTCTTTCCCCTCATTGCTCATGTCACTTTTTTTCTCATCTTCTTTCTTTTCACACTCGACTTCTTTTGTTTCATTCTTTTCAATCTCAACCACTCTTTCTTTTTCTCTCCACTTTTAACTCTTGATTGCTTTTGTGGATTTGTTATTCTCCCTCAATTTTCTCTCACACTCTTGTTTTTTTTTGTTTCATTCTCTCTATTTTGTACAATTCTTGCATGATAGCTTCTACCAAATTTTCATGGATATTGGCATTCTTCGATTTGGCCTCCTTAGAGAGTGATTTCTTGGTATGCTGACCTTGAGGCCTCCATCTCTCTAGTCGATCAAGTTGTTTATTGATTGTTTCCTCTGTTTGCCTCCTTGGCAGCGCATGTCTCGTCCTCATGTGCGGGAGGTCACGGTCCCTATGTACTTGGCCTTCTCGGGACAGAATATGTGGAACTCGCGCTTTAATGGCATCCATCCATTCGTGCCTATGTTGCATCCGGCTAGTCAAGGCTTGAGCCATTTGCTAATGGTCTGCTTGTTGGGATGAACGTTCGGGAGTCCTTTATCCTTTTAACCTCACATGTACATTATGAGTCTTCATGGATGTGTACCTGCAAAAAAACATGTTAGAAACAAGTTTCCTCACCACTTGCTTACGTGTATCACTCAAAAGGGACTCTTCACTTGTGTTTCACACAATTTGTTTGGCTTTTATTCCATACGAATGAACTCACAACTCAAGCCTTTTAGCACTCACGAGTATCACTCGAAAGGGACTCTTCACTCCTATTTCATACAATTTCTTTGGCTTTTATTCCACTCAAATGAACTCACAACTCAAGCATTTTACCGCTCATGAGTTTTCCTTGTGTCCTTTATTCAACTCTCTTAGGACTCAATCCAAACTTGTCAAGTCTAGCAATGGCTCACAAGAACCGGAACTTAATCTATGTTGGTTGGCCTTCAAGGGATGAACACACGTAGACTTGAAGAAGAAAAGTATAAAGCTCAAAAAAAAAACTTAACTAGGAGCGATCTCTTGCTGATTTGAACTCATTTTCTCTTTTTTTTCATCAAGAGAGGCGACACTATTGTAGGCTAAAAATTCTTTTTTTTTTTTGGCAAATAATATTTTTTTTCTCAACTTTCGCCCCTTGCTTTTGTTTTGTAACAATTTTTTTTTTAAATAAAATCAGCAAGGTAGTACAAGAAGTTTAAAGGATAAAATCTACCACAAGAGAAGGTGACTCATTTGGCTACAAAGAGCCAAAAACCAACAACATCAAGGGTAGCCCAACGTTGCTCAATTCTGAGCTCTGATACCAAATGATATGAAACCTAGCCAACAGGTGTGACTAAACCCAATACAAATTATTAGTGGTTGAGTAGGATCAAAAATTAGGAAAGTTGTCGAGTACTTGACCGGTTGACCCATCACCAAAGAGGTGGAAATCAAGCCTACGTATTTTGGGTGTTTCAAAATAAAGACGCCACCAATTGGAACCCTAAAAAGAACTTGTCCCATTTAAAAACCAAAGGATAAGTCTTGCACGACGCCACTAAAACTTGAAACAAAGTAATCTATAAGTCAAAAGGGAAAGTCATATAAAAGACTAGGAGAACTCAATGTCTCCCAAAGCTTAAAGATTACAAATCAAAAATCAACTTTTTAAACACAAGAATTTTGGCCTTATTTATAAGTGAATGTCGACCCTGCTTATGACTCTAGGGATTATACATGCATTAATATCATTCTTGACCAAAATCCTTCAAATGGTGGGTTTGGCCAATCTTCCATTTCATTCGTTTGAATTTGTCTTGGTCGTAGACAAATCCATCATTCCATCTTCATGCAATGATTATCCTTTTGACCATTTGGAACTCCAAGACACTTCCATACAATTGTGTATCATGATCATACAACTAGGGCTGAAAAAGAAGCTAACAGACTACAAAGGGAATTGAGCCAACGAATTACCCGACATCTTATGGTCCTATCGGACCGCTATCACTAATTCTACAGGGAAAACCGAAATAAGTTATGGAGCCTATCGCATCGCCACCTACGATCCTCAAGAAAACCAAAAAGGGCGCCTTACAAACCTGGAGCTCTTAGAAGGTGTCAGGAGCAAGCCCAATAGAGATTTTCTGAAACAACAAAACCAGTTCTAAAATCAAACCATCCCCAAAAAGGCAACAGAAGAATTACAGAAGGTGATCTGGTATTGAAAAAAGTTATGACTCCATAGGATCGAGGAAAACTCCAACCCACCTGAGAAGGCCCATTCCGCCTCATCAAGAAACTCTTGAATGGAGCCAATGGATAAGCCACCATGGAGGGAAACCCCTAACCCATTCATGTAATCAATACTATTTGAATTTTTTTTCTTTCCAGAAATGAAATGATGCAAATTTCCACAATGAACAATGCAAAGACAAATCTCGCCCCAGAGAAAGCACGCAAAGACGTCCTCGTCATAACATGTGGACGTCCTTAAAAGACACTTTTTTCATAACAAAAAAGTGTATGAAGACGTCATCGTCATAACAAGAGGATGCACTTAAAAGATGCTTTTTTCATAACACGAAAGTGCGCAAAGACGCCTTCGTCATAACACGAGGATGGACTTAATAAATGCTTTTGTCATAATATGAAAGCGCGCAAAGATGCCTTCTTCATAGCACGAGGACACGCTTAAAAAGACGCTTTCGTCATAACACGAAAGCGTGCAAAGACGCCTTTGTCATAACACAAATGCGTGCAAACACGCCTTCGTCATAAAGATGAACCCAAGGACATTTTTGTCGCAATACAAGAGCCACAAAGACACATTCGGCATAGTAAGAACCACTCCCGGATCCTTGAAAAATACACTTGAAGACAAGGAAGCATATACGGGATAGAAAGCAAAATAAGGCTGTGAAAACTCCATCAAAATATAATCCACACAGGTGGAGTACAAAAAATGTTTAAGGTGGAGCACCTACAACACTTCCCTTACTAAACCAGTTTTCAACCAAAGGAAAGGACAAAACACAAACAGAAAACTAGCCAAAGTACAATGTTTACAAGAGATCAATAAACCTGATCCCAAAACTAAGTGAAGACAAGGAACATATCACAACAAAAAAGAAAATTCATCAGTCACCAAGGAACAATCCTAAAGCAGATCTTCCATGTTGACCGTCCACACTGCCTCCACAGCTCGGCTAGCCACTATGCAATGAAAAAGAGGCTGAGTCCATGAAATGCCTCAGCACCGTGTCGGCATGCCCTATTTGCCAGAACTGATCCAGTGATGACAAGCCATCACACCTTAGCAACACTGCGCCATAAATGTCTTTCAACAGATCCAACTGCTGCGACAATGAGTAATTGTAATTCTCTAAGTATTAAACTTGAGTCGCCATCGCTTCCTAGCAAGAGATCATCAATAACACGTGGTTTGGGGCCTCAAAAAAGCAATTGGATCGCAAAGGCACATCCATCATAGACCGCACACCCTCCACCCACACTTGCACCTCATCCTTGCAATGCTTCCACATAGACTTATACTCATTCTCCCTAGTGCCAATATGAACCAAGTCATCCCCACGCTAGATAAACAACGACTTTCCTGACACCTCGTCCAACCAGCCAAGGGAAATGGTTAGACCCATAGTGTGACCGTGCGCTAGAATGCAAAATCAACTAAAATGAACTCGTTGACACTTGCAAAACAAAACAAAACAAAAAGTAAGAAAAAGGGAGAAAGCTCTGAAATCGCAAAGAAAAAGTTAGATAAAGGGGCAAAGAAAGTGAAACACAAGAGCTTGCCCAAGCACCCCACCCCACCCCAAAATACCACTGCAAAATCCACACCCAAGAGTCCTAAAAATTCCTTCTAAAGCAGCAAATCAGACACCCCCGCACAAGAAAACAGAACAGAGTATCCCAAATTACCTTGACATTCCATAATTTCCAAAAGAGAATAATCCAAAGAAAAATCCAAGCTAAATACAAGAAGAGAATGTCCCTAAAAAATGCAGGGACAAATACCTATTTTGCGTGAGAAGTAGGAAAGTAGTCCTGACACAACACGACACTTGAAAGAAAATGGCGAACGGTGAAAAAAGGAAATGTACGGATTGGCCGAATTCTAACAAACATAGGCGCAGGCGCTCGCCTTTGCGTAAGAAGATGAAGGGGTATCTTGACAAAGAAGGAACGACCAAATGAGGCCCAAAACCAATAAAGGCGGCCCACGAAGGGTCCAAACAAAGAAGAAAAACCCAATTGATTATCGTGATTAAAAATATGTAAAATAATGGGAGTGCTTCCCAAGTAACAGGGTGGCAAGAAAAATGTGACAAGTGTCATGGTGCATGAAAAACCTTCTTGATCTATAAATAGGAAGAAAACTAGTAAGCAAGGGGCGAAAAAATTGGAGAAGGAAAGAAAAGTTTCTGTGAGAGGAAATTGTCGGAAAAAAAATTGGGGAAAAAAGGATAATAAGTACGTTTCGAACAAGGAGAAATTCGACCCCCAAAATGCGGCCCCCCTAACCACGAAAATTACTTATCTGGAAAAACTCAATTTCCATACTGTTATCCATAAAAGGTGTCACGACCTCCATTCCGCATTTTTCTTACATTATTGCAAATTCTTATTCTCTCTATTTTTTAATCATGCTTTCCTACCAATTTTTGGTCGCGACAACGTACTGTTTCTAGTATGTTGAAATCTGGCAATACCAAATGAGACAATCGATCAAACTTCAAAGCTGAGTATGACTGTTTCTCAACCAACGTGAAGGGGGCATTTGCAGCTGGGGATTGTCGACGGGGACAATCATTAGTGGTGTGGGACTGTGGGCAATCAATGAAGACAGACAAGCAGTAGCACAAGTCGACAAATATCTCATAAAAGATTATGAAACAAGATAACATGAAGAATTTGCAAAGAGGAAACAAGAAAGCAACATCCCAACAGTAATAACATAGTTGTCCCTGGTTTCTGTATCGATGGTACGTTGGTCGAAAATGCATTCCAGTTCCGTTCTTTCAGGTTTGAGTCAACGTGGTTAGAATCAGAAAAAAATTGATACAGTTAGAAAGAGGAAGCCTTAGATTGGGTTTCTTGTAGTTTCTGCTTGTTGTTAGGTTCCTTTATAAGTTAATAGTAGTATGATTGTTGGTGTTCAATCTTTGGTCACGTTGCCAGGTTGAAGGAATAAAACAATGTACAGGTTACGTCTTTTGTTTCTTTGAGGGTATTAATAAGATGGGTGATTTATTAATTTACACTTGCTTTGATACGTTATGGTGGTACTACTGAAAATGGGGTTGCATTTTAAATTTGCAATGGACATTTAGCAGAGATTGCGTTTGAAGATACTAATACATACATAGTAAAATGTACAATACTGTCTGGTATTTGTTACAAACAAAATCTAGTCTAGCACATGGATGTGTTTGGTGAAGCATAAGTGTAAAGAAAACAAGTCATTCACCTCTTCCAAAGTAAGAAAATAGGGCGACTGTTTATCATCAGTAGTCCTGCTTTTGTTTCTGGTTGAACTGCATTGATCTTCTTTTGCAAATGGCTTATCAGGAACAGAAATCTTCACATCATGTAGCATGTCTTTGGGAGATGCAGAAGAAAGATCACCATTGTCATTGTCATAGATATCCATCTTGGCTTTCAGCTTCCTCTTTCACACCTTTCTGCTGACAACTCACAGTAGAATCACTTCCAGGTCCCTCTTTCAACTCTTTTTTATCATTGCCTTTGCATGTTCCGTGTTTTGCTTGTATGCTCCAAGCAATTGGCAAACTTTCAGATTCTTGTTTGACATTCTACAACTTGCCAGCATCAGCAGCCTCTTCCTTTATTGTGGCATTTTCAAGTTTGGGCTCGGTTGATGTATGCTCTTCTCTCTTTGAGAAGAAGTGCGATATAGACTTGCAGAGGGCCTTGTGTGGAACGATAAATAAACATTACCTCCACTCCTTGATGCACTCTGGCCCGTTGAAAGAAAGCTTACCCATTGCGGGTGCCACAGGGTACTGCACAATCAATTTGGTCTTCAAATGTTCGTTATTGTGAAACCTGCAAAAAAGAAACCAAAATTCCAAACTTTTTACCAGATTCGAACCATCATATGGTTTGAGAAGTTTGTCAAGATTGGACAAGGAAGCATCTGTTGTCAAGATTGGACCTAATAGTTAACTCTTCGTAGCGCAAGAAAACAGGCATCCTATCTCTATATAGCGATAATAGATTCAAACTATGGCTGAAAGCATAATGTGAGCATCAGATTAAGTATTTTTTTTTATAAACGTAATGCATTAAAAAAAGATATACCCCGTATATGGACGTGAAACTATTTTACAGGTTTGACGTGGGGAGGGGCATAGCCTCCTAACCCCTGATCTCTCCTACACTAGGCTATTTCATACTAGTCTAGTCGTAGGTTGTGTAGTCCCGATTTATCAACTATCCTCGAATAGTCTTTGGCAGTTGTTGAGGATTCCAAAAAGATAGATTGTTGCTTGCTTATCCAAGCTTGGCCAGGTAATCTACTATGCAGTTACCCTTGCACAACTAATGTTGGATGTGTATCTGTGCGCCATCCTTCTCTTCTTTGAACGTATGTCAGTAATCCCACAAATACTATGGGTTCCAATGATCCTGCTTAAACTAGTTTGTTAGGAGCAGAGAGTCTGTTTCCAAAACAACATTTCTCCATCCCCTGCTCTTTGCATATCCGCAATTCCATTGTGGCTCCTTGTAACTCGGCACAATTATTCGTGCCAACCCCCAAAGAAACTGAGTATGCCTCCAACAGGTCCTTGTGTTCATCTCTGATAATGCTTTCTCCTCCTGAGGGCCCATAATTCCCAATGCAGTTGTCTTCCGTGTTTAATTTAACCCATCCTTCTGAGGTCTGCACCATTTAACCAATCCGCCCCTTCCGTTAGGCCTCCATTTAGCTCTGATGTTCAGCTGTTAAAGCACTCCTCCATCCTATGCCTACATATGAAATTTTACATTTGTCAGCTCTATGATGGAAGCTATAATGTTTGTTACCTCCATCCAAGCCTGGTCTGCCGGGTGAGTTATCTCCTCAAACCAAGCCTTGCACCTGCGAACCCACAAACGCCAAGTTAGAATGACAAGGGAAATTGTGAATAGAAACCTTTCAGACCAGCCCTGCTTGTCAACATTTTCCGTTGGGTGATTTTGTCCCTACAACATTGAGGATTGGCAAAAGTAATGCCCATTAGCATAACTACTCTGCCCCATAGCTACGCGGCCATGGTCCCAGTGGAGAATATGTGATCAATTGATTCCTGTTGCCTGAGTCTATTGCTTCCAACACAACTTCCTTCTTCATCAATTGCTTATCCATAGGCAGACACTTGTTCCATGCTTGCCGCGCGCACAGATACATTTCATTGGAATGTGTTTGTTACATATCTGGCCCTTCACCTCAAAGACTTTTGCTCTTCCTCTGACCATGTCCCATGCTAACTTGGTTGTAAATTTCCCATCCATTTTAGGTTTCAAAATAGTTATATCCCTACCTGAGTCCTTCCTGGAGGGTCTGGCTATCATAACTTCGTCTGCCAGCTCCCTTCACAACGCCTGCACAAGTTGGGGGTAATCCCACTGGCCTGGCCTGCTGAAATCCTACACCCGAGCTACCCTGTCTAAAATCTATTGTGCTTTGCCAGCCAGAGATCTCGTGTTCAACCACTTATCGAACCAGAAAGCAGAGTTTCCCCCTCTGAGTAGTATTTAGATATGTTCTATCACTTCTGCTCTCCTTTCCATGATGTACTTTCAGAGACTAGAATATGGAGTCATGCATTGTCTCTCCATTAGATGTTTGTTCCTATTATATTTGGCTTTGAGAAACCGCGCCCATAGGTTGTCTTTTGTGAGCATTTTATAGCATAGTTTCATTCCCAATGCTTTGTGGATATCCACCAAATCTCTCACTCCAAGTCCACCTTTCCCCTCTGGCTTGCACAGTAGATCCCATATCTTCCACTGCAGCTTTTGTTTGCCTTCTTATTCCCCCCAAAAAAAAGTTGGTCATCATTTCCGTATTGTCTTCAACGCATAATGACTTAAGCCCTGCCATAATATGAATTGGCATGTTTCCCATGACATGCTTGATTAACACTGGTCTCCCCCCTCTGGGACACCCTGGTAAGTCATTGAGAAGGTTCCTTCCTTAAAGCCTCTGATGCCCATAATCTGGTTTCTCCTAGGTTCCTTAAAGCCTGTGATGCACAGAATCTAGTTTCTCCTAGTTTGGTATATATGTTTTGACAAAAACATAGCTGATTTTTCACAACATAAAGATTGACCTGACCATGCATATGTCTCCAATGTCTTCTTCAAGGTCCTCATTGATCGTGCACCTCCACTTGAGAAGATAAGTATCTCATCGGCATACATCAAATGAATGATTAAAGGTGCATCAATAGGGTGATTAAAGATGATGACGTTGTGATGATGGGAAGGAGTAAAGAACATCTCCTGCATGAGAAATGTTGAATCACCTTGAGTACACACAAGTTTAAGAAAATAATCTGCAATCTAATGAAAAATTGAGAGAGCCCATGAAGTGATGACTCTTAGAATCGAAAGGGGAGATATCGAATAGAACTTTGCAATTAGTATCCATCTCACCATTTTCCAGTTTAAGTTCAAAGAAAACGGTCCTAAAACAACGATTGTCAATTTGACAATGCAGAACAAGTTGTTTGATGTGAAGATATTTTTTACCTTCCGAATTCTTCCATGAATCAAGAAGACCTGCAAGCACCAGTGGACGACCATCCTTCAAGTGTATATAATACGGTTGTTTTCTTGAACCATCTTTTTTCCATTCATAAAACCTGAACATAACACATACGAAGAATTGGGGCATGGAAATGCGAACCACTACACTAGTAGCCAACAAGATCGCATACAATCGCATAGTACCTGACAATCTTTCTTCATTAGCAACCTCCATGGATTATCCATGGAGGTTTGAGATCTAGGTAAAATCCAGACAGATTTTCATTGAAGAAATATTGCAGCGGAGTTGCACGATAGCCTTACACAATGCCTATTTATAGGCAGACTTAAAACCCTAAATTCTACAATACATTAGCCCAAGAATGGCCCAATCCACAACAGCCCAATCATATAGTCCAACAACTTGCATGGAATAAATGTGTTATGGCTACGAGTTTTAAGATCTCAATAGTAAAGGCTGGTCAACTGTTCTGGAACAATTACTATTCCAAGTAACACTTTTTCCAGTCAAGATTCGATATCTTTTACCCTAAAACTTTGTAAAATTGCAATCAAGTCCTTGTGGCTCAAGTGAGCAACTATCCTCACAATTGTGAGGTCCAGGGATCGATACCCACCTGGGTCGCAAAATGGAAACAGTCTCTTTGTATAATTACAAGGATAAGGCCGCATATATCAGACCCCCCAGACCCCAACTTAGTTGGGAATATACTGGGTAAAGTTTCATTTTCTTTGTAAAATTGCAAGTGAAAATGAGTGTATCAACCATGATATGCAATATTGAAAGATATATTTTTAAAAGCCAAATATTTGTATATTACTACGACAACGTATCTAGTATATTCCCAATTAGGTTGGGGTCTGGGGGGCCAGATGTACGCGGCCTTACCCTTGTAATTATACAAAGAGGCCATTTTCGTTACGACCCTATATGAATTGCGTCATTTGATGTATTGAGTTCCAGCAACTTCACTAAGTAGAAGCACTAGAATTTAATAGAATCATTTGGCTCTAGTCCAATTGAATAATTACGGAGTTATTTACATATCAACAAAAATCTGAGTGGTTGATCAAGGCGGATCATACACGCCCAAGCATCCGAGTGAATTACTCATCAAATCATTCATGGAATATGCAAAATTTCCACTCTCTCCGCGAGGGAAAATGATATAGCGCAAGAATTCTAACGCAAGAATTCACAAGAATGATGGACCCCGCCTGTTCGAGCCTTCCACTAGGTCCACAATATCCTTTGCAGCCACTGAAAGATTACATGAATTATAATGTCCAAAGATTTTTTCTTGACTAGA
>JAOWBN010213093.1:0-13779 GCA_028565015.1 Pinguicula moranensis
TCCGCATGGTCTCATCTCATGTGTCATTTTCAAACTATTAAGTAGCCTACTAACCAAGTTCGGTTTGTAGTTATTTGGTTTCATTTAGCTAAATGGAGTGCATTATACGGCAAGTTCACTCTTTAGATTTCAAATATATATAGACCCCTTTCGCATGGTTAGAATCTTGATTAGTCGGCTACCCAACGCTTTTATGATAATTAAACAAATGTCTAATAGCATTCCAACCCTAAAAATTTGGACGATGCTGTAGTTAATTATTTTTTGGGTGGTGCAAATTTTAGGGAGCTAAAAGACGTTTTTTTCTTCCAAATAAAAGTACATAAACAACTTCTGAAAAATATTACATGATTTTAATTTAAAAAACTCGGGGGTGGGGGTTACAATCACTTTCTAACAGTGCAAGTTCTTGTTTGGATTAGGCAAAATAACAACAAAAATTCTTGACCTATTGGAACTTAAATGTTCCTCTAACAGCAAAGTTAAGGACCATCGATTCCAACGAAATCGATTGTTTTGGGTCAAAAGAGTACCCACCAATCACTCTTTTTTCTCGTGAGTTAAAACACTATATCTTACTTGTTGCTCAAATGATTGTATTAAAAGTTCAGTGTTGGATACCAATCTAACCTTTCATGAAATTGAATTTATTTTTTTAAGAAAAGTAAAATTAATAGTTTTATCGCAAAAACATACATGTTTTGATAGAGGGCGTGGGGGTGGGGGCAATATCCCCCTCCTCCACGCCTATATAATATATATATATATATGTGATAATATAAAATGAGTAAATCAAGACTCTCTTCTCTTGGACCTGAATTGCGAAAAGACCGAACTCTCTTTTGACTTTGATTCGTTGCCGTACACACGTTTTTACCAAGACTTCTGGCGCCAAATGCAATCCAAGTTGAAGTTGGTGTGCTGCCATTTCATTTCACATCACCATAAATCTCGAAGATGGATTTTAAAATTTTATTTGAATATTTCTATTATAGACTCGCTTCCTATTTTTGGGCCTTGAAAATATCACATCTATATATAAATAAGAAGAAATTATTGATTCGGGATTGCAACCTTTATGGACTGGCTCTAGCCTCTAGCTAGCTTTTCGTGAAGAATCAATGCAGCAGCCTGCAGGTGGTATGGTTTTGTATATATATATATATATATATATATATATATAAATAAATAGAGAAAAACGGAAGGGAAATTCTTAAGAAAATAAACTTGTGATACAGAGTATTTATTAATTCACAGTCGGAATTGAAAACCCGGGGACTCCCAAGGTTTCCTGGGACTTCTTCCTCCCGGAATTCTTCTTCACCCCAAACTTTTTCTCTCAGAATTTACTTGGTTTTTCTCCAGAAATTATTCAGGCCAACAAAAGGAAGGAAAAGGGTCGGCTTTTGCGGACGAATAGGTAACTGTTCATTGTTTTGATGCAATCAGAAGTCTGATATGGTGGTTGAACTGGATTTCGTGGTGCATTAATGGTTTTCTCAAAGATAACCTCTTTTTCCATGATTTGATTTGGGTTCGGTGATTTGACGGATTAAAGGTGAATGTGGTGCTGGGAATCTTTGTGGCAGGCAGCATAATGTGGTCTGTATGCTTAGATTATTCTAACTATCTGAGAATCAATCCGGTTAATGCTAGTGATTAGTAGCTCGGTGTTTATTTAATCGTGAGTAAAGATCAGATATCATAGATTTTTTTATTTTTTCTGTAGGTATGCAATTAATTGGATGTATAAATCTAACTGCCTTTTGTTCTTCTTTGATTAACAGAATAGTTATTGATTCAGAGGATCGCTTGCACCTATGGTGAGCTCGTCGATCTAATCTCTTGTTAGTTAACTGCTTGTAAAAGCAAGAAGATAGAAGTGTTGCATAAAGTACTTTTTTTTTTATGGATCCAAACGCCTGTTTAATGTTTTCGGAGTTAATTTACTCTTATTTCCTCATCCTTGTTTTTGTGTTTGTTTGAAATAATAATCTGTGCTGTGCCTCTGATCAGGGGGAAGCTCCAGCTTTCTTCTTAGATGGGGTCCAGGGAAATATACAAAATGGGCTTGGTCTAAAGTCTATGGGATCTGAATTGGCTGTTCATGTTGCCTCCGACAAAACAGTATGATCTTCGATATACTGAAATGATTATTCTCCTTTAGGGGGTTTTTCCCTGCCTATGTCAAGGTTAGGAATTCTTTGTAATAAATGGATCGTGTTTCTTGATGACTTGATGCAGTATGTAATTGGGACAACTGGAAAAGGTTCTGCTCCCACAATTGGAGTTCGGATTTTCGAGAAATATACGAGCAAATGGTAATGAACTAAACCGCTTAGGCCCCTCTTCTTGGTGAATTTCTCCTTCATCTCAGAGTTGATGTATCCGTTTTAACTGTCTTGCAGGGTAATCCCCATAGTTCTTGGAATAAAACCCAAGCAATCAGATGGCCACTCGGCTGCCGTTTTCAATGAAGATCGGATTTTGGTTATCAAGGGAAACTCCACATCAGATGATTGCTTTTGGTTTTTGGAGGTTGGTATATTATGTTTGATACCTTCGTTTATCATCTGTTGGTGTCTAGAGATCTTACAATCACAGAATATTTTCCTTGGAAATTGGTAGCTTATTTCTTTAATGCTCGCTGTTTTTAATCCATTTTTCAGTTTGATACTCCTTTCATAAGAGAACAGAAAATAAGATTGGGAACTGAAGTGGTTGCTTGGAGTAAAGGAGTGATTGGTGAATCTGAAAAACCAGTTATTATTAGTGGCCCTTCTGGAGTTGGTAAAGGGACCCTGATTTCCAAACTGATGGATGAGTTTCCATCAATGTTTGGATTTTCAGTGAGCCACACGACCCGAGCTCCAAGGAAAAATGAGCAGAACGGTGTTCATTACCATTTCACTGAGTGTAGTGTTATGGAGAAAGATATACAGGATGGAAAGTTCCTTGAGTTTGCTGCAGTTCATGGAAATCTCTACGGGACCAGCGTAGAAGCTGTTGAGGTTGTCACAGACCAAGGAAAGGTATAAATAGCCTCAGTTCCTCTTTGAGTTTATCTGGTTTAGGTTCCCATGGCAATTATAGTTACTTGACTAAATGGTATAGAATGGTTTTCAGTATTAAGATTTTAACTAGTATCTGGTGAAGAAATTATGCACAAGAAACTATTTTCCTTTTTTACGTTGTGAACTTGAGAATGGTTTGGTTTTGCGTGATTTCCTGTAGAGATGCATCCTTGACATCGATGTTCAAGGGGCAAGATCTGTGAGGTCTAGTTCTCTTGAAGCCATTTTTATCTTTATCTGTCCTCCCTCATTTGAGGAGCTTGAGAAACGCCTACGCTCAAGGTTTGGTTTGGTGTAGACATCACACATTAATTCCTCGTCTCCTTTCTTCCCCTTTATTCAATGCGTACTTCCCATACAGGGCAACTGAGACAGAAGAACAAATCCAAAAGAGACTCCGAAACGCCCAGGCAGAACTTGACCAGAGAAATTCACCTGGACTCTTTGATCACATTTTGGTTAACGATGACCTTGAAACTTGCTATGATAATATTACGGTAATTTTCGCTACTTGATACTCTGTGTCAATCTATCATGTATTTATGAAATCGCATTCAAATCTTTCAGAAAATCTTGGGCCTTAGTGATGGTGCCAAGGCTACCAAGATTTCAGGTTTGCTTGTTCTAAAAGCTTTCATGCAATCCCATTTACCATTTTTTGCACCTTGCATCTACAGACCATCACTCAATTACTATAACCCTGTTTTAAACTCAGCATCGGAGCTGATTCACATTCCATGGGAGCACACGGTTTCACACAATGGTCATAAGATCTCGATAAAGAGTACGGACCATGAAAAAGAGCATAACACGTACGTAACATTTAGGCGTTCATAAGTTATCATCTTCGTGAACGCTTTGCTCATACGCTCTTTGTCGCAGATTTCTTCTTGATCTAACTTCCATTAAAGGGGGAGCCCCGGGACGAACGAGGGGTCTGAACCGCTCCGTGGCTGAGGCATCCCCAAATGACATCGTTGGTTAGAAAAGATTCAGGCTAGCACTTGATGAACTTTATAGTTCAACAATATTCCTTTGCTTGCTTTACCTAATGTTCGCTGAACTCTCAGATAATCTATATTCTTATACTTGTTCTACTTCATTCTTTCCCTTATTTCCCATCACGCGAGAGATGATTCTTGATTCATGAGGCGTGGTTGCTTTGTTAGGAAAGATAAATTAACATGTTACTCTGAATTCCTATGATGGGAAAGACACAAACATGTTAACAGTCTTTTTCTCCTGGCTATTTGGTTTGAGTAACAGTTGTTTGCACGTTGTGTCGGATATTTTGATATGATATATAGCACATGGTTGTTTATTTAACTTTTGTGCTAATAATGTCCGACACCGATAAGAAGAAAGGAAATAGAAATGTATAAATATAATGAACTACGGAATACTTTAGGACTAAGGTTTTGAGGGAGTGGTTCACATTTAATATTGTTAAATGGACTAAATTAAAATAATTATATTAAAATTCAGTGTTTCTGTTTGTAAAGTTGTTGAAACTCAATACTTCAAATGACGCAATGCATTTTGGATCACAACGAAAATAATCCATTTGTATAATTGTATAATTATAAGGGTAAGGTTACGTAAATTTGACTCCCATATTCTAACTTAGTTTGGAATATACTGGTCAGGTTTTAGTCCCTGTTTTGCGCAGTCTTCTTAAAATTATAAGTGGATTATAAGCACTTTTTTTCAAAAAATAATTCATTAATCTCGTAGTTCGAGGTTCTTAAAAACCAATTATAATTTTAAGAAGTCTGCGCAAAACGGGCCCGAAAGCACATGAAAGTCAGTTACACCTTCTCACCTTCTCACCTTCGGAAGGTCATGGACATTGGGCCAATGACTATCAGCAGAATCTGTGACAGGACAGGTTGCAACCAGTACCAAAGTGACCAATGTAGGTTTTTTATAACTCAACAATTTCTCTTTTAAATAAAAAGTGTAAAAAATAATATAGAAACTCGTACTTTATTAAGAATAATCATTTGAGATATATAATACTACAACTCAAACCCTAACTGATTCAATCATAATTCTATTTACTATCAAAGCTCATCATGTTACAAAGCCTATCCATATCTATTGCCCTAAGACCCTTGGTGAGAAAATCAACAATCTGTTTTCCTTGGTAGTCACATGTCTTAGCTCTAAGAATCCACTGGTCAATTTTTCTTTGATAAAGAACCTGTCAATCTTCACATGCTTGGTTCAGTCATGTTGAACTAAATTGTTTGCAATGTTGACAGTTGACCTGTTATCACACCGTAACTGCATCTGTGCTTCCTCACTCATTTTCAACTCCATCAAAATTAACCTCAATCACATCATCTCAGTAACACTCAAGGCCATGTCTCTGTACTCTGCTTCAGCTGTAGAACAAGCAACCACATACTGTTTCTTGCTCTTCCAAGAGACTAAATTGCCTCCAACAAATACGCAGTATCCAGATGTGGACTTTCTGTCATAAGCACAACTAGCTCAATCTGATTCACAGTATCCCTCAATGCTCAGACGCCCATTCTTCCGAAAGGTCAACCTCTTTCCTGGTACCTCTTCAAGTATCTCGATATCTGGTACACTGCATCCATTTGACCCTTTCTAGAGTCATGCATGTACCTGCTTACCACACTCACGACAAACGATATGTCAGGTCGGGCATGGCTCAGGTAAATCAGTCGTCCCACCAATCTTTGATATATATCTCTGTCAACTGGCTCACCACCATGAGCACTCAAAGTCACTCACTGCTCGATTGGTACTTTGGCCGGTCTGCAACCTAGCATACTTGTCTCCTTGAGCAAATTTAGGACATACTTCCTCTGGCATAAGGTTATTCATTCGGACCCTCGAACTACCTCTATGCCAAGAAAGTATCTCATTTGTCCTAAGTCTTTCCCCTCGAATTATTTGCTCAGTCTCACCTTCAGCTCTGTTATCTCACTCTCATCATCACCTGTAATAATCATGTCATCCACATAGACTGCCAGCATCGTAGTATGATTTCCTGTGTGCTTCAGAAAAATAGTATGGTTGGCATTTGTCTGATGATATCCCATGCCTACCATAGCTCTCCCGAATCTGTCGAGCCATGCTCTTGGGGCTTGCTTCAAGCCATATAAAGGCCTCTTGAGCTTACAAACCTTTCCAGCTGTCTGAACAGTGCCAAAGCTTGGAGGGATGTCGGCATTGGTCTGGTGATATCCCATGCCTACCATAGCTCTCCTGAATCTGTCGAATCATGCTCTTGGGAATCGCTTCAAGCCATATAAGGACCTCTTGAGCTTACAAACCTTTCAAGCTGTCTGAGCATTACCAAAGCCTGGAGGGATGCCCATGTACACCTCATCGAGTAGATCACCATGAAGGAATGCATTCTTCACATCAAGTCGATACAGATTCCATCCTTTGTTTGCTGCTATGGAGACTAGGGTGCTAACAGTATTTATCTTAGCGACTGGTGCAAAAGTCTCATCATAATCAATGCCATTAGTCAGGCTGTAACCCTTTGCCACCAGTCGGGCCTTGTATCGCTCCACTGCTCCCTCTGGGTTTTACTTCACAGTAAACACCCACTTGCACCCAGCAATCTTCGTCTCAGGTGGCAGTGATACAAGCTCTCAGGTTTCATTCTTCACAAGGGCCTCCAACTCTTTTATCATCGCAGTTTTCCACTTTGGATGCTCATTTGCAACCTGCCAACACTTTGCACAAAGACATTATCCAAAGAAGCAACAAAGGCCCCGTGGCTGGGTGATATGTGATAGTAAGATATATGATGAGCAATATCATGGGCAAATCCGTACTGCTCAGGTGAGACCCTGTATTGACACGGGTAGTTCGCCTTAACGGTAAGGAAGAAGGAGAAGGGTGGAAAAGAATAATGTCACCTGCGGTGCTGAGTGATCTGTAGTGGATGGTGCAAGTGTCTCCGGAGTCATGGTCGACCGAGCAATGGGACATGGGACAAGTGCTCGCATCTCAGTATAATCTCCTCTCCTGCGCTACCTGTGATACCTGTAGCGCAGCTCCGGAGTTCAATATCACTCAGGCTCATCTCCTCACCACCATCCGTATCTCGAGTAGGAAAAGGGCAAGGAATTGCCCCTACAGTCACTGTATGTGGCTCACCTCTCATTCCACTCTCCCCCACTCGCCCATCCCGAGGCAAGCACCCGAATGGTGGGGCTTCCCCTCAGGTGAAGTAAGGCTCAAACTCTCGAAATGTAATATCCATACTCACAAACGGTCGTCATTCGATCGGACTCCAACGAATATAACCCTTTTGATCAATCGAGTATCTCATAAAGACACATTTAACCGCTCGTGGATCCAACTTAGCGACACCAAGCCGGTTATCCTTCACAAAGCATACACAACCAAATGTCTGCAGCTCCAACACATCTCCTGTGGTGCCAGTTGGTACCTGAAATAGAGATTTACATTCCAATACTCTGGAGGGTATTCGATTTATCAAATAAGCTGCTGTCATAACTGCTCGTCCCCATAAATATTTTAGGACATTCATGGATATCATCATACTTGTCACAACCTCAAGGAGGTGGAGATTTTTTCTCTCTGCAACCCCCTTCTGCTGTGGTGTGTAGGGACATGTGGTCTGATGTTTAATCACATATGATGACAGATAATGTGCAAATGATTGATTCATATATTCCGTACCATTGTCAGACCTCAAAACCTTCACAACTGTACCAACTGAGTCTGAATCTCCATGTGAAAATCTTTAAAAGCAAGCAAAAACCTCACTCTTATTTTTCATCAAGTATAACCAAGTAACTCGGGAGAAACATTCAATAAAGGTCACAAAATAACGAAATCCATTAATTATCGAAATGGGGCAAGGCCCCAAACATCAGAATGTATCAAATCAAACAACTATGAACGCCTACAACCAGAGCTGATATAAGAGCTTCTGGTATGCTTACCAAACTCACAAGTATCACATACTAACATGTCCTTATTAATCTTCTCTGATGAAAGAGGATACAAACGATTTATAAGGGAAAATGAAGGGTGACCTAAGCGTCTATGGTTAAGCAACAGATCTGCCACGATGCTCTTCTCCCTCTCAGATTTCTTTGTTATCAATGAAAGGGAAGAGTCCATGCCCTTTCTATCCAGATACCACAGTCCATCACGCCATTTCCTTGTCCCAAGAACCCGGTCGGACCCTTTCTCCTGGAAGATCACCTGTGGAATATTGAAAACAACACGACCATTTAAGTTAAGGATAATAGAACTGATGGAGAGAAGGTTAACTAGGGGCATGCAAAACTTGGATAGTGTCAGAGTGTCAGTGCATTGCATTGTACCATTTCCAACCACTGGCCGATCAGCAGTCTTAACACTAGACAGGACTTCTAGGGGAGTATAAGTGTTAAACTCCCTAGAAGAGCCTGTCACATGCGTGGATGCTCCAGAGTTACAAATCCAATCTAGGCTAGCAGTGGAAAAGGATGCAAGTGCAAGGTAATCAGACGTACCTCGCACAGCTGAGTGTAGAGCAACATGAGAAACATTACAAGATGTACCTGGAAGGGTGGGTGGAAAGTCAATTGCTCCTCCGATGTCGTTCTCCTCATTATCCACCGTCAGGAGGGTACGATAGCCCCCACATCCTCCACCTCTCTGACCTCCTCGACCACGACCGCCTCTACCACGTCCCCTCCATCCAACGTCTTGATCTGTCATCGGCTGGGGACAAGACTCCATCAAGTATCCAGGCTCACCATACTGATAACAAATATGAATCTCAGTCAGTAGACGACTGGTAGTGGCTAAAGCTTTAGCCCCCTATCCTATGACAGGCTCAGTCTCGTGTAGTTGAACTCGGGTCTCCTCCTGTAACATTGCACCAATGGCCTCACTCAAAGAGGGAACAGTCTGCTCACCCAGCAAGATCGATCTTTGTGTATGATAGATCGGGTCCACATCTTTTAAAATTTTTATCATCTTTTTTTCTTCCCGAACCTTCCGACTGGTGCAGCCATTAGAACAGCCTACTAGGGGCTGAAAATGCTCTAAAGATGCCCATAATCTTCGTAGAAAAATAGTGTACTCCTGCATAGGTCTGCCCCTCTGTGTCTCAGCATCTATCTGCAATCGGATTTGAAACTTTCTCAACTAATTCTCTGTGCCAGAATAATCTTATCGTATCCACATGTCCTCATAACCTTAAGATTCTCCTCTGAAGAGGAGATCTCAGGAGTCATCGATTTCAGTAACCACACACATAAAGTGGCCTGTGTGGCCTTCCACTTAGAAGTGTTTGCAGCATCACTGCACTCTTTCTCTTCAAGGAAACCACGTAATTCTTTACTTTCTAGGGCCCTCCCAACCCGTAGTGCCCAATTACAGTAGGTCGCCTGACCATCGAGTTTCAAGCCGATAGGTGGAAGATCAAGTTTAGGTGGCCCCACAGAAGAAGATGTACCCATACCCTGAACCAAACCATTCAAAGCCTTCAGGGTCTCAGGGTTGAGTGCCCTCAATGCCTCCAACACTGCTTTCTCACTGGTATTTGCTTTCGTCATCGCCAAACAACTCCAATCACAACATCAATCAACCCAAAACTGCAAACTCCAATCTTCCACACACCATACTACCTGCGCCTCTGAAGATCAAAGTGGTACATCAAACACATGCTATCAACTCCATCGACAAAGCACAAGTTACAAATACTACAAAACTACACTAAACCACAAATCCATGACTTATATCGACGAACCAAGAGCACCAATGCGTAGAGAGGAACTAACCCTATAATTTGCATTTCGGGACGGGCGACGAACAGTAACGACAATGAACAGTAATGGCGGTGAACAGTAACTCCGTTGAACAGTGCGACGATGAACAGTAACAACGGTGAACAATGCAGTGATGAACAACAATGACGATAAACAGTAACGACGATGAACAATAAAAAACTCTACATGCTCTGATACCATGTAGAATTTTTGGACACCACACACATTGGATGATATTGTCCGCTTTGTGCCGAAGCCCTAACGGATTTGTTCTTGGGACTTTAATCCCAAAAGGCCTAATCCAATTAATGTGGTGTCATTCTATTTGAACCCTTCTCCCTTAGGTTTCCTAACTGGCGTGGGACATTTCAACACTCTCTCCTCAAGTCCAACTGGGCATACCCTGTTGAGACTTGACAATATGTGGGCCTAATTCCTAGGCCCTAACCAAACACCACCTCTGGGGCGGGCCTAATTCCAAGGCAACCAAACCCCAACTCTGGGGCGGGCCTAATTCCAAGGCAACCAAACCCCACCTCTAGGGCCCCACCTCTATGGTGCACAACACCTACGGGAGCCCCCCACCGGTTAACCTCGCTCTGATACCATGTAAAAAATAATATAAAAACTTGTACTTTATTAAGAATAATCCATTGGGGTATATATATTACTACAACTCAAACCCTAACTGACTCTAGAACTATAATTCTTATAGAACTCTATCCTATCATAATTCTATTTAATATCAAATACCAACAGAGAGTACTTACATTAATAAAAAGCACCCTCAAAAATGAGGTGTTCATGTTACATAAGCTCCTGCATTTGGATAGCTTGTCCTTTTATCTATTACATGCTCAATTATTTAGCCGATTTTAGCATCAGTTGGTATCATAGCCTTGATATCTCATCATCTTTTATAACTATCAAATGGTGGGGAAATATGGACGAGTGATGGATGTTTTCTTTAGTGTCAAGGCTAAAAAACTACCTCAAAGTATCCTGAATTATACTACAAAAGCTAAGGGGTAGCAAGTGGAGAGCTCAGGGTCGAATCCACAGGGAAAGTTGCTGCATTCTGCACTGCTCTGGCCTTGATTTGCTGCTATGTAAACAGATAAAAGATAGGGGGGTCTACTGCAAATAAATACTGTAACTACAACTAACAAATCAAAGATGAAGTCTAGGTGAAATATCAAGGGAGGAACATGCTCCTGCTGACCTTTAATCCATGAGAACACGCCATTAAACAAACTGGATCCTAGATGCTTCCCTACTGTATTTAATGGTACTTATTGTGTGGTTTTTAAGCCACTGCTCCTCTTCTTGCAGTCTTAACCCCTTAACCAAGTAGTTAACACATTCACTCTATAGTCAGAGCCGCATTAAGATCAATGAAACCACATTACGTGTGTCGTTCTAAGAGTTCTAACCGAATCTCCTTCCTTTACACATATGATTTTCTTGTTGCTTCATCGAAGAAATAGACTAACCACCCTTTTTTATTGAATAAGTTGCTATCAAATAAGGCTTAGATGAACTAACCGCCCCTTTAAGTCCCTACTAGCTATTGTTTCAATCCCTGTGAATTCAGATGTCCAATCTAGAACAACAAAAATAGAAACATGCACAAGTGTATCCACAAACTGAAAATCAATACTAATGTCTTGTTTTTCTGAACTTACACCTCACCAATTTGTTTAGGCATTCTCAGAACATTCAGATCAGTAGAAGAATGATAGATATAGCCAAGCATAACTGGAAGAGACAACAAAGTTTCAGCAGGATGCATTGTGGAAACAATAAAATTGCTCCACCTTGATGCAGATTTTGTGCACTCTTTATTTCTGAAATTTTTGAAGAACAAGTACAACGTTTTTCTCTCCATCACTTGACCACTCTTATACCTTTGTCATGCCTCTACTTTGTACACCAACAGATGGTCAAAACAGATAAAAGAAATACAAGTAACAGATCCCTTGAAAATAGAGATTTGTTAACCATGGATAAGAAAGTTGTGTCCATCTGTTTTGACTGAGTTTTACTCCAGATTTTCCTTGAATGTGGCTTGTATTTCTCTGTCTGTAGGTTGTATAGCAGCACGCGCAGGAGAACACCTGAAGACTTATAGTAAAATCCGTGATCTTCATCAAATCAGAAAAAACTGTAAAAATAGATTTTTCTATGCTCAGCAGGCTGGTTGAGTTCATCACTTCCAGATTTTTTTTCTGATCTTCTGGTCTGATGAAATCCATGTATTAGAGCAGTGTGTACCTGAGCTGCATGTGAACATTCGGCTTTAGGTCGATCATGATAAATCACTCTGATGCACTTATGGTAGTCCATGGAAAACGCTTCAAGATCAACTTGGCTATGCTGCTCTTTTTCTATTTTTTCTGCAAACTGAACTTTCTGCCTTCTTGTTGCAGCTTCTGATTTTTTGTCATTTAGACTCAGATTCTCATTCCTTGGATGATAATGGACCTGAAATTGAGTTCTTGATTCTTAGATTCAGCAAGAGCAACAGATGTCTTGAACTTTGAAACATGAGCACTTGATATTCATCATCTTCATTCTTTTTGTTGCATTTGATCTTTCTCTTCTTGAATCTTGTAACTCGATGATGGCAGCTTTGATTAAGGGGTAATGCAACCTTCTTAGCTGAATCCATGGATCACACAAGTCTGCAAACATTAAGGCTTAAACATTGCAAAATGATTTGAAGAATAGCAACAGTTCATTCATTGTTGTCATGAGCACAAATGCTGCTATCAAATCCCTCACACTTGCTTCTTTGCTTGTCCTCGGGAAACTATATGATAGAACAGACACATGACTCAAAAATTTGGAAAAAACAGAATAACTAAAAGAAAAGAATAAAGAGAATAGAATAGAAGAGAAGTAGAAAAGTAGTATACAAGTGTACAACCCTTGCACAAAATTTTTAGTAGCACTCCATTTCAGTGTAGGGATATAGGGTTATAGATCCCCCACACTGATCAACTGCTGCTCCCTCATTAATATAGGTTTTGGAAAATTGCCAAGAACCATATCTCAACTTACCATTCATCATCTAAGAAAGAAATGGGCTCAAAACTTCAACCTAAGGTAAGGATTTCTACCTATGTCCTCTAGTGCTCATCTCCTCAAATGAACCAGAGCAACCTAGCCCATAAAAAACCTCCTCACTCGCCCTTGTACCTTCAAGAAAAAGATTAGAAGAAACCTATCCTGACTTTTGCCTTGGATCCTTAAAAGGTTTTCATCCAAGCTTCACTCTTTCTTTTCTCTCTGAATTTTTTTTTAGCCTCTAAATTTTTTTCAATGATCTAGAACCTTGCTTAGGAAAAATGCTTTTTTTTTTCTATGCCATATGGTCTTTTGTACTAGGGATCCACTTATCACTGATCAACCACCTCCCCCCACTTATTTATAATGAGTCTCTCAGTTCAGGCAGGCTGCTAAAACAGTGTGCATATTGAGAGATCTTCTACAAAAATAAGTTAGGGGTGGGTGGCATCACAAGTGAGTAGTGTCATGTGTAAGTAAAATGCTTTTAATTTCTCAAATGTCTTGACAGTAGGATGACAAGTTAGGCTGTATGGAGTTGATGGACAGAAATGACGACTAAAGGTCCAACTCGTGTTCAAGGCTGTTTAGTGGATGTTTTATTTGACAGATGTTGTATTATAGGATGTGAAAATGTGGTGCCCAAACATCTGATAGTGTGAGGTAGCAACGGGTGTAGAGTTTAAGTAGAAAATCAGCCCCTGACTTAGGTAGTTTTAGCTGCTCAACCAGACAGAAAGAAAGCTGAAGGCTTACTTTGAGTGTGGTTTGGTTAGAAGAGAACAAATAGGAATTGTCATGAAGCTGATTAAGTGGTAGAGCTCTGATGTTGATGTATTGTTCCTAGAAAAGAC
>JAOWBN010213115.1:0-13778 GCA_028565015.1 Pinguicula moranensis
ACTGGGAGCTCGAACCCCCGACCTCTAGGCAAGCCCTGAGGTCGGAGGCAGCATGCAAACCCACTGAGCTAGCATGCACCGACTGTTACTCAACTATCGTATAGCCCACTAGTCATCATCTTGGGGGGACCCGTGCTGCCTGCCGATGTTGTTTTGTTTTCCCATGTATCGAATGGATCGTCTTCATTATTTTGTTCATGTTCTTGGGCACTATTTTCAGTAGCTATCCAATCATTAATACATGTTTGATATTCCAAGTTGCAAGGATGCAAATTTGTACGTCGTTCATCTAGAATGTAACCGGCCTTGCTAAAGTCTTGTTCTATGGCCGCTGTTGAAATCGGGCATGCTAAAATTCTTTTGCAACAAACGATAACACCGGAAAACTTCTTACTTTGCTCCTCCACCACAAAATATCTAAATTCCAGTATGGGTTATACTTGTCACCTGTCTAAGCAATCTCAAAACTAGTCATTAGATAAGTGTCGTGGAACTTGAGCGAACTAAAGATCTTATTATATTGTTCATTCTTCCTAGCCTTGTTGTACTAAACGTACTACTACTTGAGTCACTATCACCCTTATTAGTTGGCACAAAAATAACTAACTGGGTTTGATACTCTTCATATAATTCATTTAATAAACTAAAAATTATTTCGATTGAAGTCCTATAGTCGACAATTATTAATCCATCATCATCGACAAAATCACTATAATAATCTTCTAATGATTTTTTAAAACTTTATATTTTTACTCGGGGGTCTAAAATTGTGGCGACAAGATAAATTGGTGGTATATCTAAAAGATATTTACGCCATTTTGCACTAATAGCATCTATACAAGTTGTATAACTATTTTCATTCCTAAAACTCATTAGAAGGGCTCTTAAGTTAACACAAATAAGTATACTGGGGTGGGCAATTGGTTGATATACGTATGATGATAATTTAGTGTAACCATTAAAATATTTTAATAATTCTAAAAGCTTTTCACAGTCTGTCAAATCACTTGTGTTTAAATATATAGTTTGATATATATTATTCATAAAACTTACCAATAAATTTTTATAAGATACAGTTTGTTGAATTAATTCATATGTTGAGTTCCAACGGGTTGCCACATTTAAAAAAAAATTATTGGCCTAGCACTATTATCTCTACAAAATTCAAGCTAATCTTTCAATACCCTAAGTTTACCCACCAAACATCTCATTGTACGCCTAATGGGATTAACGTTAAAATCTATAGTGTTGAAAGCATCTTGTACACATAAATTAATAATATGACACATACAATGAATATAGAAAAAAAAAACGACCATGAAAAGAAGAATCACATAATATTTTTAAGTCTGGAATACTTGCATTATTGTTAGAGACATTATCAAAAGACATACTATATACTGTTGATTTTTAAATTATATTCGTCTGAAATTAACATAAGCATAGAGGTTATATATTGTGCGATGTGTACATCATCAAACAACCTCAAAGCTAACATTTTTTTTTATATTTTTCACTCATTATCCAGCCAGTGACAAGTAACACCCAAATAACTATTTTTGTTGGTTATCCGACCATATATTACTACATATAGAAACTTTACGGTCTAGAGATGAAAACACCTAGCTTTTCTTTTATAAATTTCTTTTGCAATATCGGTAGTATGTGATTTAAATGAAACTCTAATATATGCGGGTTGTAAACATGTTCGCACATAAGTTTCTAAATTTAAACTTTTAGCAAAACTAAATGGGAGAGCTTCCGGACAAAATAATTGAGTACCAGAAGACGTACACCCAGATCTAGCATCGGATTCACCTGCGTTGGTTACAATACCCCAATTATTAGACAGCTGGGTTTGTTCAAGAGCGATACCAATATATTGTTAGACAGGGGTCCTAGAATAGGGGAAGACTTGACCAATTCTTGTACAATCTTTCTTTATTACATGGTCAAATCTCCCCTAAAATAGCTAGATTAGCTTCATATAGTTGTCTATAAATATGTACATCTGCGGAATTGTAAAGACAAACAAAAACCAATATTGAAAGAGTTCTTTCAACACAACTTTCAGCTTAGAACATGGTATCAGGGCTCTGTTTGATCCAATAGACCAAACACTCTTCTCATCACTTACCAAGCAAACAATGGAGAAGCCAACCGACAACAGATCAACCCTGGTTGCAGCTACAGAGAGCCAAGCCATGGGTGGTTTACCAACCCAACTTGCTCAACTCCTCAAACAGATCAATCCTCCCAAACCAAATTGGAAACTCACCGTGACCATGAAGCTGACAAACTTCAATTATCCTTTATGGTCCCGGTTAATGCAAGTCACAATCAACGGATGGGGGCGGCTCCACAATCTTACAGGGAAGCCTCATCCCGCAAATGAAGACAATCCCGAGTACCAAACATAACATCAACAGGATCTCATGATATGTTCATGGATCCTGCATGCAATCGACTCGGATATTGTGAATCAATTCGCTGAATATCCCACTGTCAAGGATCTTTGGGAGGGGTTGGCAACTACATTCACTAGCGGAAATGATGGCCTTCAAATCTTTGATCTTTCAGTAAAAGTAAGTCATCAACGCCAGGAGAACCGAAAGTTAGAAACTTTCTACTCCAACAAATCTGGCGTGAGAGCGATCGCCGTCAACCCAATCCCATTAAATGTGTTGAAGACATTGCCATTTACAATCGGCTCCAGCAGGAAACCCGATTGTTTCAACTCCTTGCTGGAGACAATGAAGAAGCCGATGTTGTTTGGTGAGATCTGCTAAAAGTCGAACCCCTCCCCTCAAATGAAAGCGCATATGCCACCCTCCGCCGCGAGGCGGTGCGCCTGGAAATATTAATTCCAGCCAAGCATAGCAGTGACAACTCATTATTGGGGGTCGGGAGTGGTTTGGCGACTCGATCCCGATCAGATCAGCCAAAGAATCTGGTTAAATCATCATTCAGGGGCAACAAGGTCGACGAATACAAGCTCCACTAAACCAATTGTGGAAAGTCCGGCCATATCGCCGAAACATGCTTCCACAATGTCGGATTTCCCAACTGGTTTTTCGAAAACAAGAAGAAAGTAGGAAAGAAAGGTACTGGGGTCGTTGCCATTGGGAGCACCGATGCCTCCAGAAATGGAGTGGGCACATAACCCACCGTCGAGACGATATTTGGAGTAGTCGCTGCAGCGCACGAAAACCTAAAAATTGAGTTCGACGATGAAGGTACACATTTTAGGGCAATTGATTTAGCCCCAAATCTGTGTGTTTTGCAGAAAAAACCTTCCTCTTTTAAGTATTTTTCAATTACAATCACAAAATCTTCGAACTTGCGAGTTCAGCCCCCCATCTTACCCAAACTTCAAATACACCCCCAAGCAAATCCCATATCTTCAAACATAACCCCATATTCTTGGAAACCACTAATACACCCCATACAAACCCAAAAATTACAAAATTGCCCTCACATTTACAAAACCTCCATATCAACCCAAAACTTCAACAAAATTCCGAACACACCACATACTTCTTCCAAACACGTCCCCAACACCCACAAAGTCCAAAAAATCACCAAAATCACCCCTTCCACTTACAAATGACCAATATTTTGCCTTGGGCTGCTTTGATCACACCCCAGCAAGTGCTTGTGTTGCCCAAGGCCCCCGTGTACCAACACTTAAGTCCCTAACTCTTTGTTTGTAGAGCAACCGATACTATGACAGATAATTAGGCTGAACTTCTCACCAAAACCATCCCTCGAAAGATTCGGATTCAAACTGCTAATGGAGGCATGACATCAGTCACTGGTGCCAGAACAATTGAGATTTCTCCAACTCTCCAACTCCCTAATTGTTTATATTTTTTGTCACTATCTTGCAAATTACTATCCATTAGTCATGTCAGAAATGAGTTAAACTTTACCGCTCACGAGACCGTTAACCAACAACTCTGGCTATGACATAGCTGCCTCGGGCTTTGAAACTCTTATTTCCCCATTTCTTTAAACAAAATAAGCATTTTTCCTGTGAAACTTGTTTTCTCACAAAAAGTCATAGGCAATCATACTCTTTGAATAATACTTGCACTGAGATTATTTTTTCTCTTATCCAATCTGATGTATGGGGCTCTCCTCCATACTCCGAAAATAGTCCATTTCAATATTTTTTGCTCTTTGTTGATAATTGCACTCGAATGACGTGGATTTTATTTTTTAAAACGTGAATCCAAGATTTTTCAAAAAATTGTGGCCTTCTATACTATGGTTGAAACCCAGTTCCACAAAAAAATCCAAATCCTTCGCTCCGATAATGGGAGTAAAAACGTTAACCAGTCCATGGCCAACTTCTCACTTCAAAAGGGCTTTATCCATCAAACCACCTGTTCATACACTCCACAGCAAAATGGGATATCGAAACGCAATAACCACATTATCCTTGAAATCACCAGAGCCTTAATTCTAGACTCCAAAGTCCCTCAAAGTTTTTTGGCCAGAAGTAGCCACATTAGTCTACTTGATGAACCGATTACCCACAAAAATCCTCCAACTTTAAACTTTATTTCAAACACTATGCCAACATTCCATGATTCCGTTCATACTAACACTTACCCTCGCATCTTCGGGTGTTCAGTCTTTGTCCACATTCCTCGAATCGGCCGCCCCAAACTCGATCCATATGCCATTAAATGTGTATTCATAGGATATGGAGTCAATAAAAAAATGCTACCGCTATTTTGACCCAACCACCCGACGCATATACACAACCATGGATTGTGACTTCCTCGAGATTGAGTCCTTTTATACGACCCAATCTAGTGAACATGGGGAGACTAATATGAAAACTTCACTGAATTGGCTAATCAGCCCAGTCAATCTTCCGGACACAACCCAAGCAACCCCTCTATTTACCCCAAACAACATATTACATGACCCCATGGCATCGCCCGCTCAAATGCTACCCTCCTCGTCCGAAAATCTTGAGGTAAGTCACTCTAAGCCTGAATCTATCACTGAAATTACTTCCGATATAGTTTACCCTACTCTTCCTACACTTGAACCTATAGCTTCAGAACCAACCCAAACACAGGGACAGTTCATGTTACCCCCTATAAGTACTCGATGGGTTCCCCCAATGAGATATGTTCCATAATAAGAACCACGGGCGTCCAAATACCCCATGGCCAACCTAGTCAGGGGGTGTACTATCTCGGCTGTCATACCAAAAGATGTTCAGGAGGCCCAACAAAGCAAGGAATGACAACAAGCAAAGAAGGATTGAATGAATGCTCTGGAACAAAATAATACATGGGAAAAATGCACAATTCCATCAAGAAAGCGACCAGTAGGATGCAAATGGGTATTTATAGTGAAACACAAAGCAGATGGAATAGTGGAGAGATACAAGTTCTGGCTAGTAGCAAAAGGATACACACAGACATATGGAATTGACTATTCGGAAAAATTCTCTCCAGTCGCAAAGATTGACACTATTCGAGTACTTTTCTCTATTGCTGCAAACTTAGACTGACCACTACACCCGTTTGATGTAAAAAAATGCATCCCTACATGGCCAACTCAAGGTGAAAGTATATATGGCAACCCCACCTGGGTTCTCGAGCAGGTTCCTTAAAGGTGAGGTATGCAAGTTAAAGAAAGCCTTATACAAACTAAAACAATCACCACAGGCTTGGTTTGGGTGATTCACCTATACAATGAATCGATATGGATACAGACAGAGCAACTCCGATCACACATTGTTCCTGAAGAGACAAGGAAAACTGGTAACCTGCCTAATTATTTATGTTGATGATATGATATTCACATGAAGCAACGCCGAGGAAATAGAAGAACTTCAAAAAATTTGTTTGAAGAATTTGAAATGAAAGATCTAGGTGAATTTAACTACTTCCTTGGTATTGAGGTTCTAAGGACAAAAGGGGGAATCTTTGTCTCACAAAGAAAGTATGTACTAGACCTCTTGTCTCACAAAGAATGATATCAATTATTAGTGGGAGAATTGATTTACTTAGCCCACACCACACCAGACATAGCATACGCAGTCGGAGTCATTAGCCAGTTTATGCACAATCCCCAGGTAGAACATATAGAAGCAACACTTAGAGTGGTTCAATATTTAAAAGGCTCACAGGAAGAGGAATCTAGTTTAAGAAAAATGGCCACCTAGAGATACAAGGCTATACCGATGCAGAATGGGCAGGTAATCTGGTTGATCGATAGTCAACTGCATGCTATTTTATGCTAGGAGGAGGAAACCTTGTAACCTGGAAGAGCAAGAAACAAAAAGTTGTAGCTCTTTTAAGTGCTGAAGCCGAATTTCGAGGAATAGCCAGAGGACTAGCCAAAATCCTTTGGTTAAGGAAGCTATTGGCATATACTGGTTACCCTGTGCAGAGCACATGCCAACTAAAATGTGACAACAAAGCTGCAATTAGCATCTCAAAAAATCCAGTACAACACGATCGAACCAAACATGTGGAGGTAGACAAATATTTCATCAAAGAAAAACTCAAAGATGGAATCATCAGTCTACCGTTTGTTAGATCAGAATACCAATTAGTTGATATTTTGACTAAAGCAGTTTTAAGGCAAGCATTCTTTGATGTATTGAGTAAGTTAAGAATTGAAAATCCTTCAATTCAGCTTAAGGGGGAGTGTTAGAGTCCTTGAATAGAGGAAGACTTGACCAATTCTTGTACAAGGAAAGATTCAAATCCTTATTACATGGTCAAATCTCCCCTAAAATAGGTAGATTAACTTCATATAGTTGTCTATAAATATGTACATCTACAGAGTTGTAAAGACAAACAAAAACCAATATTGAAAGAGTTCTTTCAACCCAACTTTCCGCTTCGAACTTATGTTATGGGTGCTAAGTCATAACATGTCTCACAAACGATCCATACCCCCACTTGTAAAAAAAAATCAAAAAAAAATCAGAAGTTAAATAAAAATCTAGAAAAAAAATTTGTATCAAAAATTTGAAAACGAAAAATCTGGACAAACAAATTCTGGACAAAATTTTCTGTGAAAAAATTTGTAAAAAAAAATGTAAAAGAATTAAAGAAAGACCTGTAAAAAAAAAATAATGTAATATAATCTCTAGACGAAAAATGTTTAAACAAAATTTGGGAAAAAATTGGAATCCGTAAAGTAAGCTTTCTGCCAAAAAATTTTCTGCAAAAAATTCTGTAAATGAAAAACCTATAAAATAAATTGTACCTTTTTTGTGTTGGAATGCATTTGGACATAACCGACATTACACCAAAAAAAGTCGTGCCCTCTTTTCGGATTTGGAAGTTTGTCAAAAAAAATCTGTAAAAGTTCAGGAGCTACTTACTTTATCCAAAGTCGGAGCTTGCTCTTGGGTTTGTTGAGCAATCGGAGGCGGTGGCAAAGGAAAACGGGGTGGAAGTCTACCGCATCCACGAGTCGTTGTAGAAGATGGTGTCACTGCCTCTTCCGACACTCAAACCGGTGGTAGTGGTGATGACGGTGTATTTGAATCACCCAAATCGAAACCTATCTCGAGAACCTTCTCGAAATCAAGTTCAACATCAAAATCATTGGGTGTAGAAATAAGAATTCGCTTCGACGTTATTGTGATATAATTTAAAAAAAGGCTAAGATGCAAAAATTGTTATATAAAATGCTAATACTAAAATAGAAGTAAAGAAACTTGAGTTGAGAGTGAAAAAAATGAAAGGGACAGGGGTGAATATTTATAGGGGTATGGTAGAGAAATGATTTAAATGTTTTTTGGAATAAATACCCCTGAGTTCCCAACCCAACCGACAAATCAAGTTTTTTATTTTATTTTTAAAATCATTTATCTTATTTTATTAATTTTGTATTTATAATCACACCTGACGTGGCACGTCCCATCCCAAATTGAATTTCAATTAAAATTATTATACAATGGACCGATGACCGTTTACCTTTATCGTATTACTATATTATATCATTTTTATGGTAATATGGAATGATAACGATTTTAATTTTGAATTATCGTTCAAAAAATAGTTACCGTTATCGTACCATTAAATACATCATTTTGAAAATAATGCGGTTTAATTTAAGGCACAATTTTAATGAAAAATCATTCAAGTTTTTTAAAATTAATTATTTGAACTTATTTATGGTGTTTAATAATATTTTATCATATTTGTACAATGTTACAAACTTTTTAAAATTATTTATAACTAAAATAACAAATTTGATATTATCATTTTTTAAAATGAAATAATAATTTATTAAAATTTGAAATAATCTTTAAGACTCTTTGAGCTAATAAGAAAAACTGTGCATAAATAGTTATCATATTAGAAATATAAAAAAAATGAGCTATGCTAACTGTTGTTCTTTCCGTTCAAATCCTTTCAAATGTTTGTTGCCATGTTATGCTCAAATCCATCCATCGAGATGGAGTCTTCGCTTCTTGGAGTAACAATTTTTCCCAACCATCTCTATATTTTGTTGCAGATGATCTTCAATACCAGGTATGCAACATCGTTACCATGGAAATTGTTAAGATTTAGGTGTCGGATTTGTGCAACTTACTGAACTAGTTAGTAGGTGTTAAAAAAGAAAAACATTGTAAAAAGTAAAAACATGAAAAACTATAAAGAAAACTCGATAAGTCCAGTGGTTCGCCAAAATTGAAGATTCAATTAATCTACATTGATCTCCGTTAAATCGGAGTCTCGCTGCATTATATTGCATTCTTCTTCAAAAACAAGTACAAAAGTATATCCAAATCCTCAAATAAGAACAAGATCTCGTGTTACAACTCAAAACCTCGCTGAAACAAAACACAGTGACTCAAAGGTCACAATACAAGATAGCCAACTGGTGGTAAAAACCAGAATCATAGAAAATACAAAGGAAACAAGAAGGGTTCCACAAGATCGTGATTGGAAACTGCAATTTTCGATGAGTTGCTGGAGAGAACAGGGGAGAGAGCAAATCACAAAATCGAGAGAGAGAGAGAGAGAGAGAGAGAGAGAGAGAGAGAGAGACTGTGTCTCGTATTCTTCTCACTCCTTGTTTATATACCTCTGACATGTATCCAATCTCAGTCGTTCGTTGTGTTTGATCGTATGGTCAGAATGTAAAGCGTGCACCGCTTGATCTCGTCCGTTCAATATAATGAATGGCCAGGATGAATCTGGCAATTGAATCGCAAAGCTTACACGAGAAGCTTTTCATGTCATATGTTGGATCATAAATAATCCAACGGTAACTATAGTTGTAGCAGAAGTTGCAGGTTCACAATATTTGAGCCATCAGATTCAGTACAGATGTATCCCTTGTATAATTCCATCATTTAGGCGCTAAGTGACATACAACATCCGATCAAACAAGAAAATAATGGCTCAGATTTAGCCACGTCGACCAGTCAAGACATATAGGGGCAAAGAAGTAATTCCACAGATATTATTAGCATAATTGTAATTTACGATCAAGCTCAAGCTGAGTAGAGGTGAGCGAATTTTCCGATGATAAACAGTAATACAGTTTACCGTCTGATATTGTTACCGTATTAGCATATTATATCATTTTTATGGTACTACGGAATGGTAACAATTTTTATTTTGAATTACCATTTGAAAATTGTACGGTACCGTTACCGTACCGTTGAATATCGTTTACCATTTTGAAAACAACGCGGTTTAATTTAAGGCACAATTGCAATGAAAAATCATTCAAGTTTTTTAAAACTAATTATTTGAACTTATTTATGGTGTTTAATAATATTTTATCATATTTGTACAGTGCAACAGATTTTTTAAAATTATTTATAACTAAAATAACAAATTTTATATTGTCATTTTTTAAACAAAATAATGATTTCATAAAATTTGAAATAATCTTTAAGGCACTTTGAGCTAATAAGAAAAACTGTGCATAAATAGCTATCATATTAGAAATATTAAAAAAAAATAAAAAATAAAATAAAAATGACAGTAACGTTAAAATGTTGTTACCTTACCGTTTGCCGAAATACTAGATCAATATAATTTTTCAGTATTTTGTTACGATAATAGTAATAAAAATCCATTATCGTAAAAAAAAAAGTTATGATAAATGTACTAGCCATTATCATTACCATTTACCATTTGCTCAAGCCTAAAGCTGAGGACATAGTTGGAACTTCACACCAACTGAAATACCCTTGCCTCCCAATTTTGCATCATTATAACCTATTCCTAGTATTCAAGTTGCAGAAAGGAATACCACCGGTACTCCAAAAAAAAAAGTTGCATAAAGGAATTGCTATTCTTATATACAAATGATGCTTTTAGATCTTACCTTGTTGAGCCTTGTAGTTATATGGCGTAGAGTTAGCACGGGAGCATGGGCCTGGCAGGAAGCAATTGAAGCGTGAGTTGAATTTAGTGCGTTGATGTCTTAGAATTACAAGTACAAGTTTTATTTTTTTTTAATACGAACGACGTGGAGATTCCCATTTTTGAATAAAATAATTTTTAAAGCATTTTTTCTATGCTCAGGACAACAAGGGGTAAAAAGGACTTTTAATGCTAAATTAATGATGTGGAAAAATTAATACAGATTAATCCGATGTTATCAAATAGGGTATAACAGGTATTCCGCAAAAAAAGTTTATACCAAATAGATTTGGTACACATAATCCTCCGACAGAAATGTACTAGTTATACCTGAATCAGGATTAAAACTATCCTATAATCAAATTGGCCCTATGGGACTTGATGAGCTATTTTTGAAATACTTTGTTCCAATATCTTGGCCTGGGACCCTATTTTTCTCCTCTAGGAGTGTACTCAATGGTTATTCAAGAGAAGAAATTGAAGACTATTGCAAGATCATTGGGTGAAAAAGCTGATACGAGAATGAAAGGGATTAAGACAAGTCGGAGTATGCGATTTGCAGGATCAAATTGCCACATGGTACAATTTTGGGTTGGCAAATATGGTTGTGTTATGTGTTAGCAATATTGATGAAGAAAAGCAATTCCATCATTTCAAGGATTCAGCTCTTCAAATCATGGCTAAGTCTTGCCCACAATAGACAAAATAAATAAGAAAGACAACTCCATGTTTTCATGAATTCAAGAAAGGCAACTCCATGTTTTCAGATCCATGTTTTTAGGGATTCAGCAAGATTTGATCACATTGATCACAATTGTTAATTATCTGCATAATATTTGAACACTTGTATACCTATAAATGAATACAATACGAAATGGGAAAGATCATTGAAGATCACCCAGCCTTTTTTGCAATCTTCTCTCAACTGTATTCATGGTATCAGAGCAATTTGCTCAGACTCTTTCTAAATCAAATTGTACTCCTGTATCCAAGTCGTGACAAGCTTCTGCTACCAGTTTTCTTCCTCACACTCTTGTGCCTGCATCTCTTATGAGAGCTATGGCGGCCAGCAACAGCAAAGGAACTGTTTGTTCAATTGCCAACTTCTTTGCCATTTTTTTCATTTGGGTTGTGATTGGTCAGATCTTAAGAACCCTTCACTTTGACATTTTCTCATCTGGGTTGTGATAGGCTCGTCATCCAACTCAGAAACTTGATCATTTTTCCGCACTCGATCATCACGAACCGAACTCTTGCCTACTGCAGATAATATTGGTTTTGCCTGACAAGCAACCTTGCTTTCTTATGCCATTTTTTTTGGCAAATAACAAAGTCATGACTCTGCTTATTCTACAAACAGAGGTTGTGTATTCTGTGTTCCTTTTTCCCGAAGACTAATGGCAACATCTCAATTCACTATGCCTAGTCTTCCACTAGTAATTATTACAAAATACGATGGTCTCAATTACCTTGTGTGGGTTTCACAAATCTGTCCCATCCTCCAAAGCAATGAATTGATGGCCATTGTTGATGGCTCAGAGAAGGCACGTGCTGAATTCTTGTCTGATGCTGCTGCTTCTGTTGATGCTGGTGTGATCCAGAAACCAAACCCATATTTCATCAATTGGTATAGATTAGTATTGTCTATCCTGGATCAATTCTACACTCACGGATCGAGTTCTTCATCAAGTTTTTCACCTCATAAAATGTGCAGATGTCGGGCAATTTTTGTTGAGGAAATTTGGAGGCAAAACTAAAATTGAAATCTTTAACTTACACCGCCATCTTCAGACGTTGTCTCAAGGTACAAAAACATGTGTTAATTATGTTGATTCTGCCAAGAAAATTGTTGTTGATCTTCGTGCGAAAGTGGTCGACATCCCAGACGATGATCTTATTTCATATGTCGCCGCTGGATTGAACTCACAGTTCAACTATTCATTGCACAGATCAATCTGCTAAGAGATGAGAAAGCAATGGAATTTGAGCGTTTTGAGAGAGCTTGCAGTCCTATTCTGGAAAGATCTTAAACGGAGTCCCTGAAGCTGCTGCATTTTTCAGTCAGAACCCTCCTCGCCATGAGCAGCAGAATTCATGTGGATCCAATTTTAGTTTTACAGGACTCAATTTTGGTCAGCCTGGCAGCGGGCCTTCTGGACGATGGCCAATGTCATTTAATAAAGGAAATGGTCCACTTCAAATAATCGGACTGCAGGGCTCAATTGGACTGATCAGCGCTCAAGTCGTGGATGAGGACGAGAATGACAGCCCGGTGGGCCATGGTTGATGGGCCACACTAATTCAGCTTTAAGAGACCCGTCAACTTATTCTGGCTCAACTGATAAACCTGTTAAATGCCATTTTACACTGCCTTGTATTGCTATCAAAGAATGAATTTCTCTTGTCAAGAGCGTCATCCACCATCTCAACTTGCTGCTATGGCTGCTCAAAGAAATTTGGATATTGATGATAGCATCTGGTTTGTGGACAGCGGGCTAACCAGCATATCACTAATGAATCTTCTTCTCTTTTGAAGCAGCAACCTTATTCTAGGGATGATTCTATGGCTGTTGGTAATGGTTCAAGTTTGCAGATTCTGAACACTGGCTCCCTATCCGTACATTCATCATCTCGCCCCATTAAAATATATCGTGTTTTTCATTGTCCTAATGTTGATGCTAACCTACTTTCCACTTATCAATTTTGTGTCGATAATCATTGTTATTTTATTCTCATTGATTCTGGTTATTTTATCAAGGACAACAAGATGGGGCAGACGCTGCTAAATGGACCCAGTAAGGCTGGTATGTATACAATCAAACTTGGAACTAGCTCTTAGTCAATTAAATATGCTTTGATGGTTAATGGTTAATGTTGGTACACAACCTACCTTTTCAGTTTGGCATAATCATCTAGGACATGCTTCACCAATTACTATTCGTCATCTTATTAGTCAGTTTAATATTCAATGTTCTAGTGGTCCTCTTGAGTTTGTATGCAAACCTTGCCAACTTGGTAAGAGTAAACAGCTTTCGTTTGAGTCGTTGAGTCGTGTTAGTACAAAACCATTGGAACTTGTTCATTTAGATGTATGGTCTACTTCGGTCTATTCAATTAAAGGTTTTCTTTATTATGTAATTTTTATTGATGACTTTACTAAGTTTACCTGGTTATATCCTCTTAAGGACAAATCAGATGTCTTTGAGACGTTTGTCACATTTAAGTCTTTGATTGAAAATCAATTTTCAACTAAAATTAAATCATTGCAAACTGATGGGGATGGGAAATTTTGCTCTAACCAATTTAAGAGTTTTCTTAACAAAACTGGAATTTTCCATCGAATCTCATGCCCTCATACTCCTCAACAAAATGGCCTTGCATAAAGGAAGCACCGTCATATTG
>JAOWBN010213126.1:0-13778 GCA_028565015.1 Pinguicula moranensis
CCAGTAGCGGCAAAGACAACCAGTTTGCCAAATCCTGCCTCACTTGAAAGGTAGTAGAACAACCAGTGAGTAGATGATCTACAGACTCATCTTAATCGAGACGAATAGGGCATGTAATATCTTGGCCAAAATAAATCACACCACGCCTTTGTAGAGTATCCTTAGAAGGTGCAACTTTTTGAATTAATTTCCAAGCAAAAATACAAACCTTTTTTGGAGCAAAACTGTTCTAAATAATTTTGTTAGATGTATATGGTTAGCATGGAAAATGTGTTGTGTACTTCCAGTGATGATGCTATATGCAACCTTGGTAGAATAGTTGCCTTGCTATTGAGTTTGAAAAGGTACCTATCCGGGGTGAAAATACTCGGTGCAGAATTGTGTAGAGCACTTAGAAGTTCACCCATATCAGCTTGTTCAGAATCTGTGATTTCTCTTCTCCATCACCAACACCATATCCACGAACCATTACACCATTTTCCTGCTTCAGCCACAATGATGTTCCTGCACAGCTCATTACTGAATAATCTTGGGTAGATCTCAGCAAGAGGCTGATCATGTAACCACTTATCCTTCCATAATCTCATACGCAAGCCATTACCCAGTTTCAGAGCAATATTATTTGTAAACCAAGCGCAATTCAGAGCCTCTTGGATGCCAACAAGCCAATTAGAAAGATAAGCTCTTCCTCTAGGCCTTCCTACATGAGTGAGAACCCCTAGAGGATGTAGAACTCTGTGGCCAGCAATGAGGAGATCAGAGCCGTCATACTTTGCTCTTAATATATCAGATAATGGAGAAGGATCGTTGTTGAGGATCTGCAATCCCCATTTACCCAACAAGGCTGAATTAACAGATGGTAGACATCTAGCCTCTAAGCCTCCATTTGATAAGGTGGTGGTGATTTTGTTCGAGAATACCAGGCATAGTCTTTTCTTTTCAGAGAAGTTGCCCAAAAATAAGTTTCTCTGAAGAGCTATCAGCTGATTGATAATACTTTTAGGTGCTCTATAGCAAGAAAAATAGTGAGCGGGAAGGGCAGCAAGGACCGCATTCAAAAGGGACAATTTACCCCTGGAAGAGAGCAGTTTGTGCTCCCAAGATGAAACTGCCTTGTACTTATCCAAGATGGGCTGCCATGTGGTAACTTTTTTCATCCGAGCTCCAATTGGAAGCCCTAAGTATGTGAAGGGAACTGTGGAGGTTTGACAGTTCAAGAAGGTTGCCATATCTGCCAATGTGGAAGGGGGCACATTCACACCAATGAGTTTGCTTTTGCCAAAGTTGATTTTCAAAAGCCGGATGCCAGCTCAAAATTCAGGAGGATAGCCTTGAAGGATAGGACTGATTTCCAATCAGCATCACCAAATATGATGTATCATCGGCAAACTGGAGATGGGAGACAAGAAGATCACCGTTGCTAATAGATAACCCTGTGAGAATATTCAGATGTGTTGCTCTAGTGATCATGGCAGATAGTCCCTCAGCTGCGAGGAGGAAAAGCAGAGGAGAAATGGGGTCGCCTTGCCTTATGCCACACTTAGGATAAAATTCTTTTGTCGGACTTCCATTCACAAGAACAAAAGTTGATGCAGACTCCAGAAGCACTCTGATCCACCACTTCCAGCATGTAGGAAACTGCATTAGGGACATGATTTGCATCAGATAATCCCTGTTTATTGAATCGAAGGACAACTCAAAATTCACCTTGAATATAAGAGCCTTCTTCCTTAATTTCTTCACTTTTATTTCATTGTCTATGACCACGCTATCAGTGACTTTCCTGCCTGGAATGAAAGCTGATTGAGTATTCCTGATCAACTTTGCTATTACCTTCCATAGCCTGTTAGCAAGGACTTTAAAAATAATCTTAGGCATACAACCAATCAGGGAAATAGGTCTGAAATCTTTAACATAAAGGGTTTGGATGTTTTGGCCAACAAGGCAATATGTGAGGCATTGGAGCCTTCTGCTAGTCTGCCATTTCTATAGAATTCCAATAGCAATTGTAAAATATCAGATTTGAAAGTGTGTAGACACTACTTGAGGAAGTTGAAATTCTAGCCATCGGGTCGCGAGCTCTTGTGACTTCCACACTCATCAATAACTGACATAAATTCAGATTCGGACAAGGGAAGTTGCATGTACTCCTTATAAAACTGATCAAGAAACCCTAAAATGAGGCTAAAGCACGGTATGATGGCCATCTTCTCTGTGAAACGATCTTTGAAGTGATTAAAAATACAATCTTTAACCAAAATAGGATCCTCCAACAAGGAGGAACCCTCCAAAATCCCATTTATCCTATTATGGATCGTATTGCATTCAAACTATTGTGGAAAAAGGCTATATTTTCATCATCCTGAGAGATCCACTTTAGTCTAGATTTCAGAAATAGTGTGTTGTTCAACATTCTGGTGGTATTGTCAAGTTTAGACTGAAGGGAATCCAATTGCTGTTGGTCAGCTCAAAGGCCTTAATACTTTGTAATAAAGCTTGCCTCTCTTTGTGCAGACTTCTTGGGGTGGCATTGTTCCACTTATGGATCTCTTCTCTTAGCACTCTTATTTTCTTCGAAATTTTGAAGCTCTAGGAACCATAAATACGAGTGTTGTGCCAAGTCTTATGAATCATATCCCTATATTCGCTATCAAGCAACCAATCATCAAAGACTTTGAAAGGGATAGGACCCCAATTCATCAGCTTAAAGGTGAGCCTCACTAGACAATGGTCAGAACCTAACTTGTCGAGAGCAGTATGAAACCATGAATCCCCATTTTCCATCCATTGGTTGTTCACCAGAAATCTATTTAGGCGACTCATTACTTTTAGGGACTTAAGAGACCAAGTATACTTCCTGCGTTTCAGTCTTAAGTCCAGCAGATTCAACTCAAAAATAAACATATTGAAAAGAGCAACTTCCTGCGCATAGTTATGAGCAACTACTCCATTTCTCTCCTCAAGAACTAGGACAACATTGAAATCCCCTAGTACGCACCATTTGTCATTCTTGAAAGGCACCAGGCACTCTGTTAATTGTTGCCATTGTATTTGCTTGCTAGGGAGGTCACTAGGGCCATACACAATAACAATATGAGACTGTTTGGTGTCCCCTGTCCAGAGCCTGAGATGCCATGGAAACCCGCACCATCAAACAAAGAGGTTCTGTGGAATTTGCTCTTATTCCATATGCACAAGAGCCCTCCAGAAAGACAATCAACCAGAATAGCACCAGTCGAAGTCCAAGTCAAGCCAAAGATATGTACAAAGTTTCTTATTAATGGTACTAATTTGGTTTCCTGCAGTCCAATAAAATCCGCCTTCTCCTTCCGTATCATTGCTCCCTAAACCCCGAACACCGAGGGTGATAATCTTCATGAAAATCGAGGACTCACAACCTCTAGAGAGGTATAAGTTGGCATTTTAAAATGCTGCTTGGAAGCGTCATTGTAGGACTTGGATAGTTCCTTAAGCCTGTTATGAAAATTGGCCTTACGATCGCCATACAAGATGCCTAGTTGAGATCCAATAGACATGATGCTGTCCACCTCGCTAGGAGACACAGAAAAGGGGCCAGTAGGATAATTGAGAGAAAGGGGCGTAGAAGGGCTGACAGACGAGTGAAGCTGTCCTAGCTAGCCAGATTTTTAGCTCAAGAGATGTCTTCGACCTTTGTTATTTGGCTCCTGGTTTTGGGACCCCCCTGCTGCATAGAGGTTTCTTCAGCTTAGGATTAATGGGGCTGCAAGCGATAATAACCCCTGCACAGTTAGGATAGAGAGGAATATAAGTTAACGCACCCAAGTTAGGTTTCAGCGGGGGCTGAATATCAAAAGGAACAAAAACAACGAGAGAGGTTTGTTCCTCAATAGCCTTCTCAGGGGACGGGCTAACTTTTGGCGGCTTCCTAACTGGAGACACAGTTTTGACTACATCCTTGGAAACCATGTAGTCATCTGATGTTGAGGGGACCGTAGCAGAACCCAGCAACAACTGGAAAAGATTGCATGGCTCAAAAGCTGGCTTGGACCCCGCATGTGTTGCTTCAAAGCTTTTCGGCATAGTTAGAGAAGGAGGCCACATATTTAACTCTGAGGGCTACCAAGGCTGCATATCCAGGCAAGTTGCAAGTTCAGAGGCTTCCACCAGACCAGGGTTAACCTCCACATAATTAACCTCCGAAAGATGAGTAGAGGCCATTGATTAATTGTCAGAGGAAGGTGCCCAGTTTTCATACCAGACTGGGTCAGGCTTAGCATATTCAAGAACCTGCAGAGAGTGAATGCTACCATCTACCGTCACCTGCATGAGCTGATCAACCTTTGCTCCTAGTGGGGAACTAAACTGTTAAGCAAGCTGCCTCCAAATTTTGCTTGCTCAAAGTAATACCTTCTATACAGATCAACGAGCCAATTCTGTTACCAATAGCAGTTAGATTTGCCTGAGACCAGGCCTGGAGAGGCAACCCGGTGATCTGAATTTTGCACATGCGGCAGGATGCTGAGCTTTGTGGAGACCATGGGGAGACATCAGACACACAGTTGGAAAACCAGGCCTTGTCAGAGGTTACCAAATTGACTAGACCAATAGGGTCCTCTTCCCACAATATTGCCTTACCAGCAGCAATGGTACTAGCCACCACATTTAGATATCTTGCTGATTTCAAACCTCTTTGGAGATCATAGTGGTTATGTGGCCTGAGTAATAAGACCACAAAGTTGCGCCCAAGCCAAAAATTAGGATCAAGAGATGTGCTGAGGGATAATAGCTCAGACTTCCTAGGATCTGTGCTTGATGTAGAAGCAGCAGTTGCTGCAGGAGACAGAGGGACACTAGGCAACACAAAAGGAGTTGGTTGACTAACAGGCTTAGCCACTTGTTTTACTAGAGAATGCTTTGAGTATCTGGCTTGGTTTTCCTGCAATCGGAAATATCCAAGCCAGGTGTTATTGAACTTGCAAAGCAGGAGCTCCACATCCACCACCTGGGCGTATTCGACAAAGGCAAACTGAAAGCCTATGTTATTAAGCTTGCGAGCAATCTTGACATTGTGAATGGAGCCCTGTAGTTTCAAAACTCGGCACGGACGGTCAATATCACACCCCTGGGAAAATTAGTGAGGTGAAAGAAGATGAAGCCAGACTGAGATGCCAGTGGGACAATTCTTGGTCCGAGACATTCATGGACGGAGCGTGGATTCTGAGTAGGCAAGGGCGGGAAGGTGCTAGGGTCAAGCAGAGGCTGTTTGCCTGCTTTGATTGCATCTCGCCTCATCCTCCTAAACTGCTAGGGATGTACCTTCCAGTTGGCCATCTACGAGAAACAGTAAAAGCAACAGGTGAAAAATACAGGGGAGGGGAAGTAAGGTATCGGCAGATTCGGTGCTTCCCCAGGCACGTAAGGTAGTCCCGTGGGGAAATGGGTGTCGGTGGTAAAGAGCTCAGAGAAGAGATACACGGGTGTTGACGACCGTGATGGAGGAAGGAGGAGGGCTACAGTAGATCCATGTTGCCATGTACAGAGAGAGTTTGGGGGGAATGTGGCTGGTAAAACCCCCAAAAAATTAATAAATCAAGTAAATCCATGTTATATGATCACTTTCCATCAGCATTGTTTAGGAAAATAGTTGATATCTACCAACTTGTTCGATATGATTGATAATTTTTGTGAACAAAACTGTTCGATCTATTAAATAAGTACCAAAAAATCAATTTATCCTTAATTTCATGTCATGAGCTAGACTCCCGGATGCTTTACTTGGACCGATCCATTAAGACACTTTTACCTACTAAAACTAGAAAACTTAAAAATTTAAATACAATACTTCGCAAATTCCTCTTATTTAATTGTTGTTACAAACCAACAGATGAAAATTCACTTTTGTATGTCTCGGGAACATGTTCACTTTTTAATAGCGGAGAGTTATCTGATCACTTTGCTCACCACCTTACCTACCCTTTATATTATATCTCTATAGAATATGTGTTGGGTACTTGTTCACTCAATTGTTTCATTATTTTTTGTATCTTTTAGAGTTGGTAAGAAAGTTGTGCATTCATCTTTTTATTAATGAATTATGGCTTAACAAAAAAATAAAAATACAAATGAAAATTCAATGCCAAATCATAATCCATAAACATAGTTTAGTCGTAACACTTGAGGAACTGAGCTACTTAAATAGTAACATGATTATGGAAGTTTATGCATATTGGGTTGCAACAAAAATGGCCTATTTGTATAATTATAAGGATAAGGATGCGTACATCTGACCCCCAGACCCCAACTTAGTTGGGAATATACTTGGTACGTTGTGGATGTGGACTCTGGAAGTTTGCCGTCCAGTATCAACCTGATCAATCATTCTTATCAGCATCGGAAAAAGCGGTCCAAAGAAAGTTGTCCCTCTCACTTGCCTTTGATGATAAGATAATTGCACCTTATTGCGGAAGGATGTTGGACTAAAGGCATTAGTCCAAGAAGTTTTAATGATCAACAAAAACAAAAAACCACCATCAGTGTGCACCATTGCAAGCCACGAAGCTTCGGGATTAAACTTTATAGCTAATTTCCTTTTACTGTTTGTTCAAGTGTAGTAATAGATAATGATTACATTAAAATCTAAACATATATTTAGGCCTAATGATCTAATCCCAAGTGTGGAAAAAGGCCAAATTAGACTCTCTAATATTGTGAAAATAAAAGAAAAATATTTAAGTCAAGTGGCCAACGCCTCCCTATAGGAACTCACTACTGCACTGTGTTATAAGTATCAAAGGTATGTGAAAGCGTTAACACAAGTGTGTACATATAATCTATGCTGATTTACATAGCGTTATAGTAAATGTAAGGAAAAGTTTATTCATTTCCTTGAAGCTTTCACAATTTTTTTCAAATGTAGTTTTCTTGGAGGTGCTCAAGTAACAACCCTCTAAGAAAGTTCACACCACCACAACTCTTGGAGTCTCATACAACATTTTCTATAACATTATATAAGAAGACGGGTTTTTTTTCACAAATTTTCACCCCATTTTCCTAAGAGCTCTCAGTTAAAGAGAGAAAGTAGAGAAAGAACTTCTACTTTCTTCTATAAATATATACAAATGCATAAACCTTAACACATGAATGTATCAAGGTATTTATAGAGTTAGATATGACCTTGAGATACAAACACATGTCCATGTTAGTGGATTAACTTTTGATCCTAACCATACATGTATACATGATTTTAAAGCACCTATGATTTTGTAGAACTCTTTCACTCAACCTTTATATACAACTGTATATGAACACCTAATTGCATGTAATCTCATTTGGTGTGCATCCTATGTAGGATCTAATTCGAAGAAAATGGCCACTAACATAATTATATGGTTAATGAATTAAACTCTTTTGATTCATTAATTCATAATTCAATTTCATAGACCATGATTTACATCTATCAAAATATTATAGTCATCCAAGTATTGAGAATAGTCATATTAGGAGACAATCCCTTTCAAAAACTAGTTTCCATGTAATTATTATCCTTTTACTTTTATCATATACCAATCTAGCATATACAGGTTACTTGTCATCCTCTTTTGATGTATGCTTAAGATTTCTTTTACAAGAATTCATGTTCTTTGAGTATTAATCGAAAACCCATTTTGTCATGATTTCTTACAAGTGGCCATAGGGATATTGCTTTTTAACTATTTAAGAGTGGTGAATCATTTATTGATCACTAACAATCCTTTCGTGCTTCATATCACCCCTACAACTACCCATTGTTACCCATATATGATTTAAATCCAAATAGAATCAAAGAGTAACATATATACTCAAGATTTCATGGTGATCTCAAGTTTAACACCACTTAACCTACTATTCTTAAGAGTATCAACTATTGACAATATGATGAACTCTACTTGTGTCAATTTAATGTACTTGTCAAGTACAAGCATCCATATTCTAGCTTAAGTGTTTGTACACTGTAGTTGGTTTGATCAAATACTTCCTTTAAAAGGAGATAAATTAGAACATGCTAAACTCCAATAGGAAAACTCTTTTTATTCCCATCAACTTTCTTTTGAACATAGGGTTTATCAAGATTTCTAATGTGATCAGGCTTTTTTGATTCATCAAACCCGATGTTCCAACTTTAAGTTGTTCGGTTGAGTCCATAAATGGATATCAAAAGCTTGCACAATATATTGGCTTCTTTGGATCCAAAACTCCTTTTGCTACAAATCGAACCTTATAGGTAATCATAATACAATCCATGTCGTGTTTCCTTTTGAAAAATCCATTTGCACCCTTCTTGGGAAAATCCCTTCGCGTGGTTAATCAAGGTCCATATCTTATTTTCTACAGTTTTATTTCAGAGTTGTTGGCTTCACGGAATGTCTTTTTCTACCCTAGACAAGATTTATTTGAAGTCAGTAGGTTCATCTTCTTCTGTGATGAAAATGTCTCTTTGTTCGCTTAGATCATATCCATAACGAATTGGGGCACGATGTAGCCTAGAAGACCTATGAAGTCCTTGTGTTTGAGTTTCTTATCCCATCTTTGTGAGATAACCAATCGTGTTCTATTATGTGGACCAATGCATGGTTGTGAATCTTGGACTCCTTCAAGATTTACCATGCTCCCACTAGCTTCTTCCATAAAACTCTTTTTCTAACAAGACAACTTGTTTTGAGACAAATACTTTTTTTCTCAACGGGATTGTAAAAATTATATCCAAAACACTCTTTTGGATAACCTACAAGTACACATTTATGCATTTCTCGGACCTAACTTCAAGCTTGTCCGAGTTTATCCGCTTCGCATAAGCGGACCTTCCTAAATAATCAAATGATTGATATAGGTTAAGTTTTTACCATATCCATATCCTACATGGTATGGTATTAACCATCTTTAAATAGAAAACGGTTAAGAACAAGTGATGTGATTTCTATGGCACAAATCAAAAAATGATTTTGGAAGACTTACTCGATTCATTAATTTTACTATATCCTACAATGTATGATTACTTCTTACTAACACACCATCTTACTGTAGAGTGTAAAAAAGTGTTACTTGAAAAACTAATCTAGGAGCTTTCAAATAATCTTGAAATTCAGTATTTAAGTATTCATTACCCCGATATGATTAGAGCACTTTTGAAGTGAATCTAGGAACGAGAACCCCCCTAGGTTCACTTCAAAAGTACCCTGAACAAACACCTAATCAAAGTATTCTCAACAACATTCTTATACTATTTGAACCTTTCAAAGGCGTGGAACTTGTACTTCATTAAGTACATATAACCATATTTATTATGGTTGCACATGAATTCCATGAAATACTCTCGCATTTATTGACAATGGACTACATGTATGACAATGTATTAGTTTAAACAATCCATTAGACTTATCTCACTTTTCAATAAAAGGAGTGAGTCATTTTCTAAGTAGGTATGACTCATATGTCTCAAATGATTTCAAATGTCCACTATGGTATCATTTGGGTATGTGGTCTATAGCTATATGACAAGGTTTATTATAATAAACATATGAAAAACTTATGTCTTCCACTTTCCTTTTCTTGGTATCAAAATTGATCATTGGTTCACTTATGTATTAAATATAATGACCCTTTATATGAGGGCAATAAAATATTGGTTTCCACTCCTAGATAAAGTTCAACTACTGTTCTTTTTACAGTGGCAAACTTATTGTTGTCCAAACAAGAAACAAATACTGCAATCTTAATAAGTACAAGAACATATAACATTTATTTAGTTCTTAGTACAAGCCCTTAGGCATCTTGAGATAGAATGTCCAAACTGTTTGCGAAGCAACTTTTGTTCCCTTGCCGACTCAGAGGACCACTCCTCCTTCAGCCAATCGTCTATCTGCTTCCTCCCCTTCAAATGATTCAAAATCAACTATGAATTCGGGATTAGGCATGTTAATACCTAAGAAGCATAAATAAACATTATCCTAGTCATGAAAATACCTGAAGAAGAAGCAAGTTTCTTCAAAGATTCAAGATAATAATGACAATTGCGTTTCTAATGGCCATCATTGCCACAATGGAAGTAAATACCCTTTTCAATTGCTTTTCCTTTCTTTGCACTACCATTTGCTTTCGTTGCGCTCTTCTGATGCTTTTGTTTCTCAAGATTAGCATTAGGCAATCCTTTGTCCTTTGAAGATGTAAGCAATATGGTACCCTTATCCCTTTAAAGCTCACTTTCAGTGAGTATCAGCTTGTTCATCAATTCATTCAATGAAACTTGAATCATATTCATGTTGAAGTTGATGACAAATAGTGAAGAGCTTTCCGGAAGGGATTTTAGGATGAAATTCGTACAAGAGTCATCTTCCAAGGTCGGATCCAAGCCATCCAACCTTTAGATAAGGCCAAACATTTTAATGTCGTTGGTTGCTATGGAGGTTCCCTTTTCCATATGAGATCTAAACAATTATTTGTGAAGACTATGTTTCTCAGTCGTAGACTGAGCCTCAAACAACCCTTTTAGGTAGCCAATCATAATGGAGGCATCCAAATTCTCACAGTGTTTATGAAGCTTTGGAGTCTTTGTTACCAACATTAGACATTTGGCAAGATCATAACCTTCAACCTCCTTTTTAGTTTGAATTGTTCTAGATGTACCTCTTTCGGAGGATTGGGTATTGGTGCTTCAAGGACATGAGCAAGTTCTTTGAATCTAAAAACAATTCTTAGATCTCTTTGCCATTCCAAGAAATTTGAACCATTCAACCTATTTTATTCCAAAATATATGGAGGTTCAAATGAGCATTCAACATTCTACAACAAACATGTAAAGGTAAACTAACATTTTTTCAAAATGCATATAATCAAAATGAATATAGTAGTCTTTAAAACATATCCAGTTTGGTCCACTATTTTGTTCCAAATCAATAACACTCTACAATATTGATTCGTTAATCTTCTAGTGGGTCAAATTTCCTATTTGAATCAAAGCCTAAACTTGAGTTAGATCAACAAACCAAATATGGTTATCAATAGTAGTTAATTCTCCAATAATTATAACACTTTGCAACTCCTTGCTTTTGCATGGCTATTAACGCTTTAACCTTACCAAAACTTTGCTTCTAAATCATCAAGTCCTTGAGTTAGCTCAACAAACCAAGTGTTTTAGTTTATTTAAACACCGTTATTCAGAAAGTTTATGATTTTCATGATAAAACTTCCTACAAATAGATGGACACCTCGAGATGAACATGCAAATAGTTTATTTAACCACCAATCAAGATGAACATTTATCATGATAATGGAATGCATAACCCTTTTCAAACACTTTTGAATAATGGAGACCTAATTATTATTTGAAGGGTTTTTATATGTTTGGTCTCAGTGTCCATTGCAAATATAGCTGGAAGAGTAATCATTGACAATTCTTTTAGTTTTGTCCTTATAATGGACTAGATTAAAATGACTATTAAGTTACAATGCTTTTATTATTAGTGAAGTTGCTGGAACTCAATATATCAAATAACACAATGCATATTGGGCAACACAACCTCTTTGTATAATAACAAGAGTAAGGCGACATACATTTGATCCCCAAACCCTAACTTAGTTGTAAATATATTGAGTATATTGTATTGTTGATATATTTGGCTTCATCAATTTTATTTCTAGCATGCAACCCTATGATTATCATATAACAATAAAGTACAAAGCATGCTAAATAGAAACATAAACGTGGATGATATGGACTCTACTAATCCCTTGGCCATTGAGGGATTAGGTAGGTTAATCCTAAGGGGTGGTCTTCAACTCTTTTAAAATATGCAATTCTTTGCATTTCCACCACGAGTGTCGACAAAACCAGGGTCCTTCTTATCTCCCAAGGGTGGTCATCAACGCCTAGATGACATGCAACTCCTTGCATATCCACATTGTTGGGTATTTCTTGGTGCCTCCTGCATTCTAGAATTAAATCATTCCTATCCAACCTCTCATATTTTGCTTCCCACTAAACTAATGTACATTACATTCATTTTAAGAAAATACCCAAGTTCATTTGGGAGCCGTGATGTGGGAAGATAATTACATCAAGAATAATAGAAAGGCATGGGATTCAAGCCTTATTATAAATATGAATGTAACTATTAAAAACACTTTCAAGAATTATGTAATAAAACTTATTACAAAACCACATCCTATTGGGTTCAAGTCCATGATTAACCACCATGCATTCAAATTAATTCATAATTAAATGCAAGCATGCAAAGTTAAAGTAATACAAAGAATAATCACATGTAAATCCTTTTTGAACATGTATTAGTGTGCATGAGTAACAACTTTGCTCATACATGCTTCAGGTTTTCACATTTTTTTCCAAACCATGCCACGGTTTTTAGGGCCTTTAAAAGGCTTAATCTCTAGTTGTTTTTGAACAATAACTTATGCTTTTACAACATCATTGCGCATCAAAACCGTGCATCTTTCACTACTACAAATTTTGATCTCAAACTCTACATACATTGGTAAAAAAAAAAAGGTTACAATTTCAAGATACATATTTCAAGAAATATGAATGCAACATGAACACATTCAAAATTCTTTTTCTTTTAACATCAAATCTATGTAATATATCTTACATGTTATGCAGGAATTAGCATGGATCGTTACCAAGGATCCATGTTGTTTGATACTGCATTGTAGAAAGAGTAAGGACAAATTCATACCTTTCCTTTAAGCTTTTAGAAATTTCTTCAAAGATGTCCTTGGAGGTGCTCAAATGACCACCATCTAAGGAAGTCTATACCACCACAATTCTTGGAGGCTTATACCAGACTTTGTATAACATTATATGTGTGTTTGTGAAGTTGTAGCTTCAGATTTGTGGTCTAAGAAGATAAGAAGAAAAATTTCACAAAATTTTCACCCCATTTCCCTATAATCTCTCTGGTAGGGAGAGAAAATAGAGACGGAACTCTTTCTTCTATCAAGACATAAACCTTAACATATATGGATGTATCAATGTATTTATAGAGTTAGATATACAAAAATTTAACATTTAACCCTAGCCATATATGTATAAATGGTTTTTAAGCACCCATGATTTTGTAGAACTCTAATACTCAACCTTTTTTTTTTGTTAGTCCGAATTTCATTAATAATAAAAATAAGTATGTACAACTTTATTACAAGAGATAAGAAAGTACAAGGAAAAAACAAGGAGAAACCGAACATATGAGACGGATTGGCTTGCGCAGCATTGGCCAAAACAAACTCTCAGCTATGCAGGTTGCTATGTGACTGACTACGGGGGTCATTACTATCCCATAAAACCCGGCTCTGCCTGCTCTGATGCAACCAGTCTTGCACTGCCTTTGATCAAGGAACCAACCCAAGGGATGGAGGACACTTTGCAACTTCCCGAAGGACCCGTCACCTTTGCTAAGTTAAGAAGGTTCAAGGAGGGACTTAATTTGTGGATTCAGGAACTAAGGGCCTGATATGAACCTAGCCAACAAGTGTGACTAAATCCAATAACAGTGGTTCAAGAAGGATCGAAATTTGAAAACATTGTCGAGTACTTGACCCGTCACCTATTGAAGAGGTGGGAACCAAGCCTACGTGTTTGGGGTATTTCAAAATAAAGATGCCACCAATTGGAACCCTGAGGAGAACTTGTCTCAACCAAGAACTAAAGGATAAGTCTTGCTCGACGCCATAAAAACTCGAAACAAAGTAATAGATAAGTCGAAAGAGAAAGTCTTATAAAAGACTAGGAGAACTCAATGTCTCACAAA
>JAOWBN010213137.1:0-13776 GCA_028565015.1 Pinguicula moranensis
CTAGCGGAAGATAAACGTAGAGTCAGGAACTTATTCTTGTACCAAGAGAAACACACTAATTGAACAAAAATCAAAATTAATAAAAATAAAAGGATAGATTGTGCAACCCAACAACACGAAATAAAAGGATGGAAAAGAACGGAGAAGGAAGAAACGTATTATGCCGTAGAAACCCAATCAAACATGGAACATCAACCCTTAACCAACTACTACGCTAAAAACGAATGTAAACCAGAGATTCAATCAAATGCCTAACCGAAGATATACTCTACGATAAATACGAATATAATGGAATCAACCTTTACATGAACCTTAAGATGCAGGCAACCTAATTCTCTTCAGAATAGGAATTCAATAAACAAAGAGATTCCTCTCAAGTTCATAACTTTAGTAAAAAAATATTATTTTTTCAAAAAAAATGAAATTTTTGCCTTTAAATAGGCTTACAAAGGACCAAAAGTCTCCTAGTGTAGTTGGAGTCTTGACAAATTAAATTTCTAAAAGAATTGAAATCTTCCTTAAGGGAAAATTCATCCTTATTTAATTCCAATAAAGTAGGAAATTAACTAATTAACTAAAAATTCCAAAATCTCACGAATAAAATTAATTAAAATAATTAATGAAAATCAACACTGTTCATTTGCATCTCCTAGCAGGGGCCATGACCTCCCACATTTGCATCATCCCATAAGCTCGATCTGGTTTCCATAAGCTCGATCTGGTTTCCATAACTCGCAAGCCAACTTCCAGTTTGAGAATAGTATGTTCAAAAACTATTATATCACAATCGGACCGTTAGAACTTTATATCGTTTTGTCACAGTATGTATTGATTAGCATTCTATCACTGGGTAAGACTTCAATTTGATTGGAATACGTTCAGACCTCCGATCACCAATAAAATTAAGGCTCACAGTGCTATAACAAATTGGGGCTGAAAAAGAGCAGTCTGTTCCAAAATCCATATCTCGCGATCGGACCATTTAAATCCAATCTACTTTGAACACGATGATTCTTAATGAGTCTTTGAACTCTAGTTAAAATTTCAGATCGATCCGACCATGTTTGTTTATCTGATTGGAAGAAACTACGAAACTGCGCTTTACTACAATTCACATTGCAAGATCCAATTATTTTAAACAATGCAAAAATCCAAATTTATCTCGGACCCCCAATAATCACATCAAAAGGCCTGCCTTGCAACACAGGTGCTGAGGTCTGGTATACCTCCATATCCAAAACATAAAAGTCAGTAGGAAAAATAAAAAAGAATCAACCATGATTAGCACATCCTCAACTATACCTTTAGCGAATGCAATGGGTCTGTCTGCTAGCTGAATAACAACTATGGTTTCTTGCAATGGACCTAATCCCAATAAATCATAAAGTGCAACAGACATGACATTGATTGAAGCCCTAACTTGATGAACCAGGTATTTGCTGAATATTTAAGGAAGTTTGTTATAGTTTTCTTTGACAATATTTTGGTGTATAGTTGCAACTGGAAGGAACACTTGTGTCACCTGAAAGTTGTCTTGGTGACCATGAGGCAACACAGGCTCTATGCTAAAGAATTTAAGTGTGTGATTGGCCGCCATTCCATTGATTACTTTGGCAACACCATAACTCATGCAGGGGTGTCCACGGATTCTTCAAAAATCCAAGTCATGGTTAGTTGGCCGAGGCCCAATAGCCTGAAATCATTAAGGAGATTTATGGGGATTACAGGCTATTATAGGAAATTCATAAGGGATTATAGAACTATCAGCCGTCCACTCACTCACCTATTAAAGAAGGATGCCTATGTTTGGAAATGATGAAGCGGAGAACGCTTTAGAGAAGCTAAAAGTAGCCATGGTTAATGCTCCCGTGCTAACATTGCCTGATTTTACCATGAAATTCATAATTGAGACAGCTGCAAGTGATAAGGGAATTAGGGTTGTGCTTACACAAAATGGAAGGCCAGTTGCATATTATAGTCGAGCATTGGGACTGAAACAGTAAGGGCTTTCTACCTATGAGAAGGAGTTGTTGGCATTGGTCCTGGAAGTGAAAAAGTGGAGTGGATATCTCCAAGGCACTTCATTTGTGATCAGAACTGATCAGCAAGCTTTGAAACACCTTCTGGAGCAAAGACTGACACTATTAAGCAGCAGAAAATGACAGTAAAACTATTGGGTTATGATTATTCATTCCAGTACAAAAGAGGGGCTGATAACAAAGTCGCAGATGCATCATCTAGGTACAACTGGGAGGTCAACACCACTAGTTATGGGCTGCCAATTTGCAAGGTTAATTGGGTAGAAGAAATTCTGGGAAGCTATGTGCAAGATCCTCACTTCACAGAAGTCATACAACTAAAAACTACTAATTCTTCAACTTATCCAGAGTACCAGTTTCAAGCTGCAGTTCTTAGAAAGAACGGTAAAGTCTACGTGGGGAGAGGAAATAATATCAGACACAAACTTATAGTAGTCTTCCATGACTCTCCCATGGGGGGACATTCAGGTATACATGCTACACTTAACAGACTCAGGTTGTATTTCAAGTTCTCAGGAATGAAGAAGGAGGTGGAGGATTGGATAAAAAGCTGTGAGGTTTGTTTGGGCGGTAAAATAGATCCATTGGCTCATGGTGGATTATTACAACCCCTGGATACTCTATCATGGTCTATTATCAGTCTAGATTTTATTGAAGGGTTGCCTAAATCTGATGGAAAAAGTGTGATCTTTGTGGTAGTGGATAGACTTACCAAGTATGCACACTTTATGGTTCTTTCACATCCTTATACCGCTGAAACTGTTGCAAGGATATTTCTGGATAACATATATAAACTCCACGGGCTGCCTGCAGAAATAATCTCTGACAGAGACAAGATTTTCACAAGTACCTATGGATTGAACTCATGAGGCTCTTGGGTGATAAGTTGTCCATGAGCTTAACTTACCATCCTCAAATAGATGGACAAATGGAATGTGTGATTAGGTGCCTAAAACCCTATCTCAGATGTATGTGCTCCCAACGTCCTCCTTCTTGGTGTAGGTGGATTACTATGGCTAAATTTTGGTACAACACCACTTACCACACAAGCACTCAGATGATTCCTTTCAAAGCCCTTTATGGGTATGAGGCATAACACATCCCAAATCTCTTACTGGATGATATCAAGGTGGAATCTGTTAAGGAATATCACCTTCAGAAGGATAAGCTAAATGAGCTGCTGAAGGAAAATTCGTAGATGGCAAAGAATCGTATGAAAACTAATGCTGACATAAAGAGGGTTGAGAGAAGTTATGAAATTGGAGACCAAGTTTTCTTGAAACTGCATCCATACCGACAGAATTCTGTTCAATTTAGGAGAAATATGAAACTTTCTCCTCGGTTATACAGGCCATACACTCTACTTGAGAAAATTGGTTCAGCTGCCTACAGATTAAGCCTACCTGAAGGATCAAAGATCCATCCTGTATTTCATGTTTCAGCACTGAAAGAGCAATTAAAGAAGAGAAAAAGTTACCTCAGATGATCTTCCAAAGATGGGCAAGGATGGAGAATTCACCATCCACGCTCTTCAAATTCTTGACAAGCGTATTCTGCCAAGTATGGGTGGTCCTAAAGAGCAGCTTTTGATTCACTGGGCTGGATCACCTCCTACACAATCCACCTGGGAGGATTCTGGATTCATCTATATGCATTACCCACAATTTGATCCTTGGGGACAAGATCATTTTGCGGAGGAGGCAATGTAACAGTCCGAACTGGTGTAGGTGATTTACTACCTGAAGGCTGGAAGATCAAGAAGAAGAGAAGTAAGAAAATGAAGAAGTTGTTTCCTGAGAAAGAAGGAGTGAGCGGTGGAATGAAAATGAAACTGAGAAGTGTTCGAATTAAGAAGAAGTGTTATTATTGCACAACTATGTTTCTATTAGTATCATGTAATGTCGTACGTAATTATGATTTGGCATTGTCGTGTTTTTTTAAGTAGTAATTGTGGATTGCTTAGTCATCGCTGGTTGGTCAACTTTTGTATCCTATGCAGTGCTGGAGAGGGGATTATGTTGAATGTTATTTGCATCTTTTGTCTTTCTCTACTTCTCTTAACCCTTGCTCCAAGAATTTCTTTGCTCTACTCTCTTCTAATGTAGCTCTTGAGCTATTCTCTCTATCTTCGAACTGAAAATCTGTTACAGAAAGATAACAACAAAGGGTCACCTTTTCCCGTGAAGTTAGTTGTGATTTGAAATTCTTGAGGCAATTCTCCAGAACGAAATAGCTTTTGTGTGAATAGTACAGACCCGGACAATTTCAACGAATAAAGTAAAGCTACCCCTCAATTTTCCCTTCATTTTGTGCCATCCCAACTTCCAACTATTACCAGAAACAAATAAAACTCAAAACGCCGTGGTTATCTTTCTCCCTTGAATCAAGAACCCACATCAAGAATATTATGAGATTCTTCCCATGTGCTCTATAACAAACTGAGAATTACTAGTTACAAATTCACCTGAGAAGCAAATTAAGTCGATAGAAAGAGGGGAAGATAGCTTGAGAAGAATGATAGAGGAGAAGATTCGAGACGGAGAGATTTTTTATTTTAGGATAATTCTCACATTGTTCATAACTGAATTTAGCAGCATTCCCCATAAATAAATACAGGTGTAGAAGTTAGTCGAAAATTACACACGCTTACTATACAAACCAACACGACTTTAACATACTAATAAAAACGCAATAACAAAGTAGCACTTCTTCTCTTGTTTCAATCAAGTCCGAATCTCCTTCTCTGAAGTTAGTTTTGCCTGCTTCATCAGCCTCCTGCTACGCTTGTCTTTGTCCATTCCTTTAGATGATACGGGCTTCCTGGAAGTGGCGCCATTACATGTACCCTTCCTTTTTTAGCACCTGGTCCTCCGGGATCAATATGGGGAAAATGTCTTAAGTATAAGATCATCACTCTCCCATTTAGCCATCTTGCTGGTGGATCCACTCCACTCCACAAGGCATTGCTCCACAGGCCCTTGCTTCCCTGACTTGGATCTCCTATTTAAAATTTGTTCATGGAAATAACAAAACTTCCATCAGGCTTCATTGGAGGGGATTTCTAGATAACATTTCACGGTTATTGAGTTTCTCTTTAAGCAATGATACGTAAAAAACTTGATGTAACTTTGCAGCCCCTGGAAGATCTAGTTTATAGGCCACCGAACCAATCTTTTCTAATAAAGTATATGGCCCATAATATCTTGGAGACAACTTCATTTTCTGTCAGAACTGAAGGGAATTCTGGCGGTATGGATGCAGCTTCGAATAAACATGATCTTCCATTGCATAGTGGCAGTCAGAACTCTGCTCGTCAACATTAGCCTTCATTCTTTCACTGGCCATCCTCAAATTCTCTCTTAGCATCCCTTGTATTTCCTCCTTCTATTGAAGAAATTCTTTCACAGTAGTCCCTATGGCATTAGCAAAAAAAAGCAGTGAAATGTGATGTGCATCATATCCATAGAAGGCCTTGAAAGGGGTCATTTTGGCACTCGAGTGGTGCATGGTATTGTACCAAAACTCTGCCAACGGAAGCCACCTACACTAGGAGTGTGGTTTCTGTGAGCACATACATCTCAGTTAGGTCTCTAAACACAGGTTGACACGCTCCGTCTATCCATCAGACTGCGGATGGTAAGTTGAGCTTAAGGCTAGTTGCACTCCTTCCAGTGCCATCAACTCCTTCCACAATTGACTGGTGAAAACCTTATCACGATCTAAAATAATCTCTTGTGGCAACCCATGCAGCTTATAAACATGATTTAAAAACATTCGAGCTACAAATTGAGCATTATAGAGATGAGACATCGCCACAAAGTTACTATACTTGCTGAATCTGTCTGCAACTACAAAATTGATCGTTTTTCCTATGGATGAGTGTAATCCTTCAATGAAATCCATGTTGATACTGCTCCAAGTTGAGGCTGGAATGGGAAGAGGTTGCAATAACCCTGCATGTGAGGAGGTATCAGCCTTACTTCCTGCACAAATCTCACAACCTTTTATACACTCTTCCACATCTTGTCTCAAACCTGAACAATGGAAGTACATTTTGAACCTGTTTAATGTTACGTGTATGCCATAATTCCCTCCCACTGGAGAATCATGCATTGTGGTGATGATGTTGTTCCTTAATCCAATATCCTTACCAACACATATCTTTCCCTTGCGCCTCAGAATTCCCCCTGCAGGACGTACTCTGGGAAGCTGTCGGAGGTTACAGTCTTGGCTTGTAGAATGATGGAAAATTGAGGGTCACTTATATAATTTTCAATCATCTCATTTATCCAATCACCTTTACCTTCAGATATACTATAACAGGTTGAATTCATCCTAGGTCCGAACCTGGAAAATGCATCAGCAGCTTTGTTCTCGACTCCCTTCTTGTACTGCACCTCATAATCATAACCAAGCAGCTTCGAGGTAAACTTTTGTTGAGTCATGGTGTGCAATCTTTGTTCCAATAGATGCTTCAATGCTTGTTGCCCAACAAATAACCACACCTTTTTTTTTACAGTAAGAACAATGATCATCAGTTCTTTCTCATAAGTAGAGAGTCATTGTTGCTTGATTCCCAAAGAATTGCTAAAGTAAGCTATGGGCCTGCCTCCTTGAGTAAGAACAACCCCAATACCTTGATCACTAGCGTCTGTCTCTATGATGAACTACACATCGAAATTTGGGAGGCATAAAACAGGAGTTGCGCACATGGCTAGTTTTAAATATTCAAAAGCTCTGCCAAAATCCTCATCCCAGTTAAAAAGTCCTATTTAAACAGTCTGGTGAGTGGTTTACTAATGGAGCCATAATCTTTGATAAATTTTCTGTAGTATCCAGTTAATCATAAGAAACCCCAAAGAAACTTCAGGGTATTAGGCTGCAACCATCTATTAATGGCTTCGATTTTTGAAGGATGAGTAGACACACCCAACTCAGATATTACATGCCCTATGTACTCAATGGATCTCTGACCAAATGATCATTTGGTTTCCTTAGTAAAAAACTGGTTTTTTCTCATCACTGACAGAACAATATCAAGGTGTTTGATATGATCTAACCAACTATGACTATACGCCAAAATTTCATCAAAAAAGACTAAGACAAACTTGCAAATGAAATCTGAAAATACCTTGTTCATCAAGCATTGGAAGGTGGCAGGGACATTGCTCAACCCAAATGGCATCACAATAAATTCAAACTAACCTTAGTGAGTAACAAAACTATTGAGGTACATGTCCTTTTCAGCCATCCTAATCTGAAAGAAGCCTGCCCTTAAATCTAGTTCGCTAAACCAGAAGGTTTCATGTAACTCATCCAATAGCTCATGAATCACAGGTATAGGGAATTTACCCTTGATAGTTAGACTATTCAGATAGCGGTAATCCACATACATCCTCCAACCCCTATCTTTCTTTTTCACCCGCAAGACTGGGGAAGCAAAGGGGTTGTTGCTCCTCTTAATCAGCCTTGATTCTAGCAGTTCTCCAACTATCATTTCAACATCATTCATTTTGTAATGTGGGGTCCTGTAAGGTACTTGTTTCCTCAGGACAACACCTTGTATCAAGCGTTATGTTGTGCTCAATACCCCTAATTGGTGGTAGGCTCCTTGGTTCTTAAAAAATGTCAGAGTAGGACTGGAGCATCATTCTTAATTCTTCAGCTTCTGGTGTAAATCAAATATACTTATTTATTTCCTATGATTTTACACTTATGAATAATTAAAAATGACTCATTTTAGTAATTATATTGATAATATGGTATGATTTTTATAGTTATATTATGATTTTTTTTTGTGGGAAAATAACAAAAACACACACACACAGGGATTAGGAGAGCCACACAGCTGGAGAGAAAAAAAATCAAAAACAAAGAAGAAACGAAAAAGATGTTCCAACAGCCGTGAAGTTTACGTGGAGAACAAAACAAAATACAAGCAAGAAAAGTCAGTCAATGAAGAAAAATTCAGGTGAAGCAATTAAAGAGCCTTGAGAATTGACGAGAAGCGCTGCACAAAAAGAAAAAAAAATCAGAACGGAGCCGCAAAGAAGGAAAATAGAGGTGTAGAGGGCGGCGAAAAAGTGGATCAAAATAGCTGCACGAGGAGAAATTGGAGATGGCCTCACACAGAAATAAAAAGGGGAACAAAGAAGAGCCGCAGGGAGAAAACAAATCTGGAGGAGGTTGGTTCGCGAAGCCAGAAAGAAAAAATCAGAGAAGAGCCACTGGAATAGAAAAATCAGAAAACAAAAAAATTTGGTGGGAGCCGAACAAGAGAAAAACAAATCAGAGACACAAGAGGATTTGCAAGAGGAGGTCAGCCCCTAGAAGTTTTGGCAGGAGAATTGGAAAAAAAAAGTCACGCAGGAGAGGAGTATTGAAGAAATAAACATTCACGCAAGAATGAAAATGCATAGAAGAATTGGAAGGAAAGAAGAGAAGTGACATGGCGTGAAGTTGAGGAGAAAAGAGTGAAGTTGGGAGGAAAAAGACGAAAGAGAAGAAAGTGATTGAAAGTGAGTTTCACGTGAGAAGAGAAAGAAGTAAAGAGAGGAATAAAAAAAAAAGAAAATTGAGAAGAGGAGTTGGCGTGAAGATAAGGGGGAAGGAATAAAAAAAAAGTTTCCTGTATGATTTGAAAATTTTCACCACTGAATTATTGAGAATTAAAACTTGGATTGGATTACTTCTGTAGAGGAATTTTCTAAATTTTTAAGTTTTAATTATATTTTTATTGTTTGAATTTATGTGATATTATTCCAAATTAAATATGTTTACCTAAATTATTTTTATACTCCTAAGTTGACAAATGGGTGACTGAATATTTTTATATATTAGTGTCAGTTTCACGCCTTGAGTTATTTGCGATTAGTCAATTTGACAAATTAAATTAGTAAATACATGTAATTTATTTTGGCCGAATAAATTACGTGAAAATACACAACATTGGTTAATTATTTATTGCCATATTGTGCGATACTAGTCAAATAGAACTTGAAATCTATGCTTAGACATAAGGTAGGTAAAAAGTGGATTTCTTGCACTTACTTATTAATGTGGACACACACTTGAATGAGTCTCCTGTTTACTTTAAAATTAAGTGTAGGAAGATGCAGTTTGGTTAGTTGAAACTTGGCTAGTCATAACTCGACAGAGGGAGTTAACCAATAATTCTAGGAGTACTAGACATACGAAACTAGAGCGTAAAAGCATAATCCCTAATCAATTTAACCTTGGCATGTAAACTTGCATAAATTGAGGAAATTGAAGTCACCCTAGTCATACTTAAGAGTAAACTCTCAGCCCTGTCTATTTTTTTCGTGATCTCAAGTATTTAAAATTTAATTGGTAATTAAGTTATTCCGTGATTTTCAGTTTATGTTAAAAAAATAAAAAAAAAATTCATCTTTTTATGTTTATTTGTGTGAATTGTTTGCATATTAGTTTTAGGTAGTCACATTTGAATCAGCTCTTAATACCAACACTCCTTGTAGGATTCGACCCTATTTTGACTTATACAACCACACCCATATGCTTGTGGTAAAGTGAGTGTTTTTAGGTAATTTAACTTGGTTTTGTGCATAAATTTATTATACCTAAAAAACCCATCAGCTTTTAGTGTATTACTATGTGAGTCATTTGTTGGAGAAAATTTCAATCTTCCTTCTACATCTTGTTTGAAGGTTGAAGTGTTCCAGCTATGAGTCTCAAGTTTGTAGAACTCTGCTCTCAAATTTTGGCCCTCAGATCCATCAGATTCAGAGTAGACCCTCCCCACATTGGTAGCAACTCCACTCTTAATTAAATAGGACATTTTTTCTACAGATACTACCTTCAACGCTATCATTACAAATGTAACCAACACATCAAATCTGCAAAGTAAGTGCTGCAACGCGTCACTGTTACCGTGCTTCATACACATAAAATCTTCAAGTAGATTATCAGGATCTTCAGTATCAAAACATATGAGTGTAGATGCAACAAACCGGTCCCAATCAGTAGGCTTAGGATACTTCAGACTTCTAAACCAAGTGTCTGCATTACCCTCAAAGTGTATCCGAGAAAACTCCACCCTCTCATGCTCTTTAGTACCCGTACGAATGGCAAAAAAACCATTATTCCTCTCTAAATATGACCTTGGATTTTTGCCATTAAACCTAAGAAAATCTATGTATGGCATCTTTCCTTTGAAATCGTGGTATTGATGTGGAGAAATATGGTTACGAGGACATGGGGCTTGGTAGGAAGGTAAAGATGTCATACATAGATTTTCCTAGGTTCAATGACGAAAATTCAAGGTCATGGTTAGAGAGGAACAATGGTTTTTTTGCCATTTATACGGGTATTCAAGAGTATCAGAGGGTGGAGTTTGCTCGGATGCACTTTGAGGGTGATGCAGACATTTGCTTTAGAAGTCTGAATTATCCTAAACCTACTGATTTGGACCGGTTTGTTGCATCGGCACTCATATGTTTTGATACTGAAGATCCTGATAATCTATTTGAGGATTTTATGTGTATGAAGAAAGGTAGTAGTAAGCCATTGCAGGACTTACTTCACAGATTTGATGTGTTGGTTACATCTGTAATGATAGCTTACCCAGAATTTGGAGAAACATTTTACAAAGAAAAGTTCATTGGCAACCTGTAGTTTAAATTGAGATCCACGGTTGAGTTGAAAATCTTACAACAATGTTCTAGGCTATTGCATATGCAAAGGCAAGAACGTACAGTTTGCTATCTGGTGGACAAGATAGTCTCAAGTGCAGTCCAAAAATTGAATCTCAAAGATAATGAAGTGTATGAAGGAATATACCAAGATAATGATGGTTGAGGTCGCAGATGGTGTTAGGAGTAGTAGTGAGGTGAGGTGTAAGGACTTTACATGGACTATGCAAGGAGAGGAGTTCAAGTATTCTCCTAGGACCTTTCCTCTGCACAACTATGAACTGATTTTAGGAGGGGATTGGTTGAAAGGAGTGTGTTCAGCTTCATTGATCTGGTTAGAATTAATCCTGGATGTACCAGCAGATTTATCAGGAGCTTCTCCTAGGATAGATTTACCTGTGTTCTGCTAATGGAAAATCTCTACCATGGAACTCACTTGTGTATCCATCCGCTGCTGGAATAACACCATCGATTGTTCATATCTAGCTATTGTGACTTAAACCAGGCAATATTCTCGTGGATCTCATCAAATATCTTTTCCAGACGCAGCTTCACCAGTCCTACCTACTTTCTAGCATTTCAGTACGGCCATTGAGAATCTGCCCTATTTCTGGATCAGCCTAAGGAGTCGATCCTAGAGGTTTCTTACCTGTGACTAATTCGTGTTTCAATTGAGTAATTTCTTCCTCAGTTTCCAACTGTGTGGACTTCATCATTGTGTCTACAATGATTTCAGGCTTACGATTCTTGTGTTTAGCTATATTGACATATTAGGTTGGAAAAGTTAACCTGGCTCTCATACCAATTGTAACGAGTTGGGAATTCCTAATTGCAAATTCACGTGAGAAGCAGATTAATCCGGCAAAAAAGAGGGGAAGATAGCTTGAGAAGAAAGACAGAAGAGAAGATTCAAGAGGGAGAGATTTTAGATTTCACGATAATTCTAAAAATGTGCATAACTGAATTTGGCAGCATTCCTGATAAATACATACCCGTGTAAAAGTTGCTCAAAAATTACACACACTTACTACACTACTTACAAACCAACACAACTTAAACATACTAATAAAAATGTAGTAACAAAGTAGCACTTATTCTCTTCTTTCAATCAAGTTTGAATCTCTTTCTCTGAAATGAGTTTTGCCTACTTCTGTAGCCTCGTGCTACACCTGCCTTTGTTGGCCCATTCCTTCAGATGATACGGGCTTCCTAGAAGTGGCACCATTACATGCGCCTACATACGTACCAAGATGGAGATATATAACAAATATGCTTGAGAGCAAGAAAGAGATATAACTGGCTACCACAAATCTATAGCTTTGAATGTTTACCTGATATTTAACAGCGGTCGTAGCTCCCTTCTCACGCAAGTCAAAGTCCCCTGGAAGATCCTTTGTTGGCAGCTCTAGTGCCTTGTTAGCGTCCAGGGAAGAACGACTTTGCTACACAATAGCTTCATCTTTCTTTGTCCTTTCTTCTTCTTTCTTCTTCTCTTTGCTAGAAGTTATTGAATTTTGCATCAGCAGAGATGAGGAACTTCGTTTATGGCAGATTGGGGTTTTAGATTGCCACTAACTGACTGCGAAATCGACTAGGGTACGTAAATATGAGTAAAATGCTGAGTGTAGTGGGTAATTTACATTCGGGATTGAAACAATTGTCTGCCCAAATTTGGAGGGATTGGAAATCAGCTGCAATACATGAATAATGATGAATAATTAGGGCAGAAAGATTTCAATCCCTCGATCAGGAAGTTAAATTGTGTGTGTACCAAATACATTGTGCGTATGGATAAGCCCAGTATTCCAGCAGTTATCACCCTACAATTGGTCTACCAAACTGACCCTAAATAAATTCATTTAAGTTGGATAGCCAGAGTTGAGTATCTATAATCGAGTTCACATAGGGTTTGTGCCAGTTTGATAGTGGGATAGTTTTAATCCTGCTACAAGGATAACTTTTGGATTCATGTAGTATTAAGTAATCCTTCAAATGTTTGGTGCACACATTTTTGCGGTGTTTTGATTTACTACAAAAATGGAATAATAGTAATATTCTGTTTGGTAACATATGTGATATACAAAAGAAATTTTTTACGACTTCGTATCACTAGGGTGTGTGTTGTGTGCATGAAGACCACAATACAATTAACACCAATATGAACAGGACTTAGCTACCTATTTTCCGGGAAAATAGTTCACAAATCTTGATGTTTTTTCCTAGTCCACTTCGAGATGTTTATCACTTGTTGCAGAATTTACAAGTTCAATATGCAGTAAAAGACTTTGTCACATTTCGATACTTCTCAGCAAGACCCAGAGTAAATGGAAAGAATAAGTTTATGATGATATAAAAGGAACTTATATTCATTAGGCCCCTTGAGAGTACTTCTCAGCGAGATTCCGATACTTTGGGCTAAGACCAAGGTGAAATGAACCTAGGTACAAGCTACAAGATAATCATATCTTTTATTGTGGCGGATGAAGATGTTCGAGGCACTAGACACATTTGGAGGGTAGCATGGTTAATTTAAAAGAGTCATAATCCTCAAAAGGACTCCTAACCCCGGAGGGAGTCTTAGCTCAACAAGTTTTAACTTGACAGGGAATCCTATTTCAATAGGGAGTCCTAATTCTTGAAGGAGTCATAACCCCTAAGGGAGTCTTTGCTCTACAAGAAGTTCTAACTCGACAAGAAATCCTATTCCAACAAGGAGTTCTAATCCAAAAAGAAGTCCTAAACGAATAAGGATTCTAAGTATGATATATGGGCCAAATACAAGGATGAGAGCTATGAAGTTCAAGGAAGCCTTAAATGGAATGATCAAGAAAATGTGGGTTAAAGAAATGTTATTTGGAACATTTGGACCCCATGACCCAAATGTGCTAAATGAGCCCCCATGTCCCACTTGAGGAAACCCAAGCCCATGATTAAGACCACATGAAAAATGAAGTCCAATTGATAGAATATTTCAAAATTGTGGAAGGAATTTCTTGAATAAGGAGGTTTCCTTACAAACAATTATCCAAAGAGTCTTTTTTCTTATCCAACATTCTTTAGATGGAGTT